>CAKAOH010033211.1:0-20547 GCA_916701665.1 Sebastiscus tertius
CACGCACCCAGGAAATTACGCAAACACATGCATGCATACGCTACGAGACAGTGTAAATAAGCAAAAGCTGAAAAATATTTGAGCTGGATGAAAAAAATAGCAATAAACATTAAAATAAACACCTTTTGCCATTCAGAGATCATTCTGCAATTCAATGTAGCTTGAAACTAAGTCAAACTATCCCCATTAAAGTAAACGAATACAATTATGTCAATAAAAACATTATGCATTGCAATTCTAAATTCTGAAATGCTAATTCTTGGTACAAAGCAGATTAGAAATAAATTCTGTGATCTCACTCTACAGATAGCTGGTTCCACAATTTCACAAAGCTCTTGTATTACAAATCTCGGTGTCCTATTTGATCCCAATCTTTCCTTTGAAAAACATATCAACAATATTACTAAGACTGCATACTTCCACTTCAGAAACATTGCCAAGATTCATCCCACTCTTTCCATGGCTGATGCTGAAACATTTCTTCGTGCATTTGTTGATTATTGCAATACACTTTTCTCCGGTTTACCTAAATCAACTTTTAGCAAACTACAACTTGTACAAAATACTGCTACTAGGATACCTGTATACTTTGTACAACTTTATTGTTATTACTTAATTATTTCCATTGTATTGGAAACAATCTATGTTGAGATGGCTGAATATCCAGCTCTGTGAAACGTACAAAACAACACACTCACATTCATGCTTTCACATCTACAAAGACATACACGTACACACAAAGTGGCAGTTCAATAGCCCAGCTGGAGAACAGAGTTCTTCTAATCTCGAGTTGGAACGATCTTAATGTGACAGTTTCAGTAAACACTTGGTCCTGTGGGGATGTCTGGGGCTGCACACAGCACAGCCTCACAGAGGTTTGGTTTATCAGCAGGGTAATTCTACGTTTAAAGGAGATTCAGTCCAGCAATACATCATTTCAAGGTTGTGACAACAGCTCACTCTGAGTTGATACCTTTTGTCAAAACATGCCAACATTTTCACTGTAAACTAATGAAGCCACAATTGTTGTCTTTTATCTCTATCTTGTGATTTTATATTGTATATAAATGTGCATGTCTGTAACTAATCTATCTGTTTGGGAGTAGGTGTGTGTATTACTGTCAAAATTCATCAAAGTTGCGGTCGAAACTTGTGGAACGTGAACTCTAATGGGACTATGAAGACAGATGCGATGACAGTTAGATTGCCAACTTGAAAATCAAAGCAGTGCACTCCAACTGTCACAACTGATGGACAAGCTGTCACTGAAAGACAGCAATAAAAAAAGCAAGCCAAAACCTTACATAAAGTCATGTGACCAATATAGGAGCTGGGTTAAAGGCAGCGAACACACCTACAACAGTGTCCATTGTCTCCTCTGAAACTTGCTTCCCTGGTGAGAAAAAATGAATGACACTGTTTGATAGACCCGAACTTGTCTGACAATGTGCTGTTCAAGGACAGATCTCGGATGGATGGCTAGAGACAAAAACTTTGTAATAACCATCTAGAGACAAAGACTTCATAATAACAGTGCTGTCACTGATTGATGGAATCTTCCCTGGTGGGTGAGGCAGTCCTTTTTTCTTACACGTGAATATGTACAATCTCACATTTCTCTTTAGACAAACAACCCATTCCCACTGAGTGACGAGTACCTCGAACAGCGCTCGATACCTTATTCACTGCTAACAACTGTGACCTGAATATGTCACTACCTATTCTCAAATTGCTACAACACTGGCCACTGAGTGATGAGCTGCATTCTGAGGTACAAGCTCAAATCATACTATGCATACTGCCACAACTGCTGCTCTAAGTGATTCTGCACTGTATGAGAGACGTTTTCTTTTCATTAGTGTGCATACCAGTATTCTCGTGAATTCTATTCAGAGTTGCACTAGTCAGCCAACAGCAAAGGCCATTCTGGGGACCCATTACTTACCATAAGTCACTCATCTACCTTCAATGTGCTTTACTCATTTAGCTTCAAAGTCACATTGTTGGGCCTTTAAAGGGTAACTTTGGTATTTTTTTAACCCTATTTTCCCATGTTTTTGTGTCTAAGTAACTAAAGGGGACAACAATTTTAGAAATTAGCCCAGTATTGAGGGAGAACATTGTAGCCGCCAGCTGCTAAACGAGCTGCAACTTAATCATTTGGGGCAACCTGGCACCGTCAGTTTACATCCACTAAAAGTGCTTGTTTTTGCCACTGACAGGCTCAGATTGTTATTAAGTGTCTGAAAACATTATGGAAAGGACCCTACAGAGAAACAAAATGTTTTTCTTACCTTTGCCTTTCTGTTTGTTATTGTGTCATGTGACTTGTTGCCGAAAGTCAACGGTGGGAGTGTGAGTGAGTGATGGAGAGGAGTGTTGGTGTTGTCAGAGTTTGTTGTATTGGACTACAGAAAGCGTAGCTTAGTGTTAATCTAAAATCTTTTCAATGTCATGGCTGAATATTTAGATGATTTCGATGATTGGATGCGACTCGAGAGATGATTGGATGCGACTCGAGATTTCAGAAGGAGGCTTCTCCGAGCGAGACACACAATAACAAACAGACCGGATTAAGTGGAAGGTAAGAAAAACATTTTATTTCTCTGTACGGTCCTTTCCATAATGTTATCAGACACTTATAACAATCTGAGCCTCTCAGTGGCAAAAACAAGCGCTTTTAGTGGACGTAAATTGGCGGTGCCAGGTTGCCCCTAGCAATTACATTACAGCTTGTTGAGCGGCTGGTGGCTGCAACATACTCGCTCAATACTGGACCAGTTTCAAAAATTGTTGTCCCCATTAGCCACAGAAATAGGGTCCAGGTTGAAAAAATACCAAAGTTTCCCTTTAACACCTATATAAAATGTTATACTGTGTGACAAGGAGAATATTTTAGTGGTGTCTGTTTAAAGCTGTTCATACATTCGATAGTGAGGTTGGACAAAATCCCTAGGGTAATTTGATCCTTGGTTTAAATGGTGCCCCAGGACTAGCGTTTCCCTAACCTAATCCTTTCACTGGATTCACTCTAGAATAGGATTCAGACCCCGCAACCCTCAATAGGAATAAGTGGTTCAATAAAATGGATGTCTTAATGTCCAAAAAACCTTAGAAGTTAGAAATAAGGGTAATCATCTCTAAAGCATTTTGAGAGCATCATAGCCCCAAAAGTCCACCCAAAGTGCAACTTCAAGATTGATGAATTAAAAAATGTTGAGTAGTGACAGAGTGTGAATATTGATGGTATATGATGTAGGTTCAAGCAGACCAGCTAGTGGTTTTGTGAGTGTTCAACTGTGATAGGATGTCTATTGGATGACTATATTTAGTCGCTCCCAAAAGCTGTGACGAGGCTTGATTCCTCTGTGCTTCGTTTTAAATGGACTCTTCTAAAAGAATTATCTGCTGTCACTACAATTCTCTATGGACACTGAAGACCGTATAAAACACTTCATCCCCCATATAGCCATACACACACAAACATGCACACACAGCTGAGGTGTTCACAGACACACCACTTCATTTGTGCACACACAGCTGAGAATATTGTGCACACATACAATGACTTCACTTTTTCTCACTATTAGAAGTGAAATGATGACGTAAACAAATGATAACCCTAAATAAGATCAGTGCTTGTGTTACTGCCAAACGCCATAGCAATGGAAAATAAACCACCACTCCAGACTCTCAGTAGCTGCTGAAGAGATGGAAATTGTTATTGAAACAACTTGTATAAGCACATTGGGTTAGCACTATATGCTCACGATGATATAAACTTTAGACATGCCTCTCTTGTTGTGCAGCTCTGCAGTCCTACACCAATTTTCTCAACTGCCACTGCACTTTTGCGATAAACATTAAATCAATCTCTTCTGTTTTGTGTTGTTTGCTGTGACACTTTCTCTCAGCTCACACCCAGCTTGCCTGGACCTCTGACACCTCACAAATAGAATTTCACTGAGAGAGCTGAGCTGGTGGGAGAGGGAGAAAGACAAAGGGAGAGAGAGAAAGAAAAAAGTGACAGTATACAAGGGGAAATGCAGTGGAGACTGGAGAGCAGGGTGAGAAGAGAGACATGACAGAGAGAGCAGGGATATAAGGAAGAGAGAAAGAGAACAATGAGGACGAAGGAGGGAGAGAACACAACAAAGAAAACAAATAGCTGATGTTGTGCTTACATTTCCGTCTCCATTTATCAACCCCTGGCATTCTCCCACAGTGATTAACTTTGTTCTCTAATGCTTTGTAGTTCCTCCTGTAAAGCATTTCTTTATTCACATTTAGAGCAAAAAAAGAAAGGTGAGTTTGATGTTGCTTTCCATTGCTGTTTGCCCCAAGCTGGCGACCTTGACTTTGAAAATTATGCAGTTGAAAATCTTTGGAAAGTAAACAAGAGAGACTAACAGAGGAAAGGAATAGAGAACAGATGCCGGGACATGACAGAGGTGCTGAGTTTGGCTTTGAGAAACAAAAAACATTGACATGTCGAGTATACGGTTGATATTGTATAATTGGGGAAGACTGTTCCACATGGATTCACATACACACACACACATATATATTTGCTCAAAACCACCAAAGACAAGTTCAGACACCACTCAGATGCAGAAAAGTACCTAAATTTAAAAATATCTCTCTGCTATCAATATTAATCACTCTATTCTAAACCAAGACACAGGTTTGCTCTCACACATGCATAAACAGAGCAGAAAGAACTGAATCTTGAGATGCTGTACAGACTGTGTATTACAGTATAGCTGGTTGGGGGATTGCCAGGGACAGCAACAGAGAGAAAGGAAAGGAGAAAAGAGAGGAGAAATCCAGATTAAAAATAGGAGGAGATAAGCTCTACATTTACATGCACACACAAGAAACCAGGTTATGGGGAGAAATCAAGTTAAGGCAGAATGCATTTACATGCTCTGCGATAACCAGTTTACAGTAAAACCTGTGTCGTTTACATGCAACTGGTCAGTAATCACATTGTTTCCACTACTGCTGTTATATAACACTACTATATTTGAACCAAGGCTCAGCCAGCGAGCTGCTGTAATTTCTAACTGCAGTCTTTTGGCAAGATCTTCTAAAACTAGTGAAGTGACAGATAAAGAAATACTAACACAAGATGATGTGGAAATTACCAGTTCACTCTATCTGCCCATGATCCCAGCTTTTGAGCAGGTGTCTCAAGCAACCACTTGTAGCTGCTAGTTCAGCAACAGAGAAATGATCCCTCACTGGCATCCCATGTGTACACCCCAGAAATTGGGTTCTCTGCTGCCATTCCAAGGCAACCATATAACTTAAAGGATAACTGTATTTTTCAATCTGGACTCTATTTTCCTATATTTTTGTGTCTATGTGGCTAATAGGGACAACAACTTTTGGAATCGGTCCAGAAGTCCACTGCAGCCACCAGCCACTAAACGAGCTGTAATGTAATCATTTGGGGCAAGCTGTCACCGTCAATTTACATCCACTAAAAGTGCTTGTTTTTGCTTCTGACAGGCTCTGATTGTTATTAAAAGTGTCTGACGACATTATTGAAAGGACCTTACAGAGAAATGAAATTTCTTACGTTTCGCAATCTGTTATTGTGTCATGTGACTTATTGCCGGAAGACAACGATGGAAACGTGAATGAGAGTGGAGAGAAGAGTGCCACGGGACACCGGTGTTGTCAAGGTTTGTTGTGTTGGAGTACAGAAAGCGTAGCTTAGTGTTATCTAAAAGGTTTTTTCAATGTCATGGCTGAATATATTGAGAGGATTTTTACAATAGGAATGCAACGCAAGATTTCAGAACGAGACTTCTCCAAGAGAGACACACAATAACAAACAGACCGGATCACGCGAAAGGTAAGAAAAATGTTTCATTTCTCTGTAAGGTCCTTTCCATAATGACACTTATAATACCAATCTGAGCCTGTCAGTGACAAAAACAAGCACTGTTAGTGGACGTAAACTGACACTGCCAGCTTGCCCCAAATGATTACATTACAGCTTGTTGAGCGGCTACAGCGTTCTCCCTCAATACTGGACCAATTTTAAATATAGTTGTCCCCATTAGTAACTTAGATACAAAAATATGGGAAAATAGGGTTCAGGTTGAAAAATACCAAAAGTTACCCTTTAAGTTATATGGTTGCCTTGTTATGGCCTGTTCACAGTCTATCACCAGGGTATAGCGTGAGAACACTGACGTGTGTGTCTTGGAGAAAGCCAAAATGAGATGTGTTGCCCTGGCCAGCTTTGCATTTCACATTACAAATATTGCAGCAAGCGTCGAGTGAGTGTAACCACACTTGCTTTTAGCTCGTCATTGCCCTGACTGACTGTGACTAGAACAAGCTGCAAGGATGACGTAGTCTCACTCTCTCACCCAGATCTGCTCTCAGGTACCGCAATTTGGCACAGATTGATTAAATGTGAATTGGTACTCGGTAGTACCGACATAATTCTGTTGGTACCATTAAAAGTAATGCGTTTGATACCCAACCCTAAAGATAGGATTTAGAAATCCCTGGCTTTGGTGACTATGATGGTATGAAAAATTTAAAGGTAGAATAATGGATTTGCTTTAACATCTGCTGTGTGCACATGTTGGCCGACTGAACTTTTCACACAGCTTTTTTTTCTGTGGCCTGCAGCTGTTCAACAATGCCATGTGATTGTATGTGAATATATATTTTTAGTTTTCTAGATATATTTGGTGTATTATCTCTCTCTGTTTTAATCTTCTTTTAAGAAACTTGCAGTCCATGTCTGCTTCTATTGTGACTCATCACCACCTCTTTCATCTGGTGTGGATCCCATTAAACAGAAGACCTAGAGTTGAAGTGCGTACGCTTATATTTTGCTCACAGCGGCATCTTCGACAGCAGTCTGAAAACACGTCAACTTCTATTTAGTTTGGTTTGTATTGCTGGCAGGGTTGCCTTAGGTTGTACTTTCACCATGGTACAACGTCTTTCTTAAGTTATTTCCTCCTTTTCTTCTTCCTTCTAAACGTGTCGTCAATGACTATTTACACGGTGTAGTCATATAATCCGCAGGTATAGTTAATGCACTGTAAGAATGATTTGGTTGGATGAATCACGCCTGCTCCTTCACAACTCGGAAGGTTTTTCAAAAGATTTTCTCACTCATGCACTTAAGATATTCTGCAGAAACGCTCTGCTTGGTTTTCTTTTTTTCTGTTTTGTGAAATGGTAGAGCAGACTGACACAATATATTCATATGTCTTATCATTTTAATATTAATTCGTCTATTTCAGTATTAATCCGTTAATAACTTATTCATTGTAATTGCCCTCAGTTCTCCTCAGATCTTTTTAACTTTCCTTTTTCATTTCCTCATTTCTCACTTCAAACTTCTCTCTACGTCTTACCTCCTCCTGCAAACCAGTCACATCGCCAACTTTGGCTCCATGGCAACTGTTGGAAAAAAAGAGCTCTGAAAAGTTCACATTTAACTAAAAGTGACTAAATAAATTGCCAGGTATTTACACCAGATTTCCCCATTTAGCGCCCTCTGAGATCTCAACCTGTTTACACCCACTGGGCAGTAAACAAAGGGAGGAGAAAGAAAGGACAAAGCTACTCCAGAGGCTAGCATAATTGAATCCAAAATAGGTTTAATAAACACTATGGTAATCAGCAATGCAGGGATGATAAACAAACCAAAAGTAAATGAAAGACATTGTTTAACAGTTTTATTTTTTACCTCCGTACGAATTTTGCAATTTCCCGTTCACCCTTTCTGTCAAATCTCATAATTTCATTGGCATTACTGATACTATATGAACATCTTTTTAAAATAATCTTTTACAAAAATCTGTGAGTTTATCAAGTTATATTCTTTTTTTTTTGTCTTCCTCGATATAGAAAAATGGTGATGATGCATTGTTGGCACAGAGTTTCAATTTCAATCAGCAATTGTCAAACACACGTAACAGAGCTTATATTGCTGCAATTTCAGCCAATTTAGCTGTCAGACTGTGTGAATCTGAGAGGCTACCAAGGCCGTTTACTCCTTTCCTCTCTAATGTTGACTCTAATGTCTGTTTGCACCAAGGATGATCCTTCCTATCCTTTTCGAATGTCAACTTCAACTTTTTTTTATTGGTATGACTTGGTATCACATTTAATTGTACAGAAATTACATATGTCTGTGTAGATAAAAAGAGGAAATTATGACAACAGTTCATATCTTACTGCTACATATTTCTACCTCTCAACCCTTCTAACTCATATATATCAATCTTCCCATCACCATCTATGTAATTATTGCGTTAGCCTTTTCTGCAAACAAGTAGTGTTGCACGATATACCGATACTAGAAAGGTATCGCGATACCCTGCCGTTAAAAGCAGTATGATACCCTATTTTATTAGAACCGATACTTTAAGAATGACAGTGTTTTAATACGAGATGTGAGTTGAGTCGATCAAGGAAATAACATGGCGGCACTAATTAGCGATCAAATGTAGCGATAACATTATTCACCATCTTTTCTGAATCTGTCCAAGCGTCTCCTGTAATTCGGCAAACACATAATCCACCAAAGAGCAAGTGTTAAAGTATTATTTTACCCTTTGTCTCTGTAACGTGAAATGAACAGAGAGGAAATGCAGTTGGTGAGAGTGACTCTTCTCTCTTCACACCACTTTGACACAACACAGAGCTTTCTACAGTACTGAGGTGTCTTCTGATTTTAGCAGCTTTTCTCTCATCAACTTCTTACAGAACTTCAACTGAATTTATTATCGTTTTGTGGGTTTTCGTTTTTGGAAGCCTCTCACCGTCTTCTGTGTTGCAGTAACACTCTCTGACTGAACTGTTACTGATGCGCCAACAGGGGCGCTGTTTAAAAAAGCCTTATTAAACGCTCATTCTTACAGTTATTAAACGCTGTTTAATAAGTGACATCAGAATCAGAAATACTTAATTGATTCCCAGGGGAAATTACAGTTGTTTCATTTAGAATAAAACTATATATAAACATAGATAAGTTATAAGAAAAATAGAATATGAAAATAATACAGATGAAATGTAAATATAGTTCATTATCAAAAATAAAATGCAAATATAATTAACTATTAAACAAATCACATAAACTTAAGTTTAGGGGACATCAGATTACTGCATTTTTTAAATGAATACATTTTTACATTTACATTTTTAATTAATAAAAAGTTCCATGTTCTGTCATCTATTAATCCATTAGTTTTCCTGATGTTTTAGATTTTTGCCGCGGTATCGTTTCACTATTGGTATTGAGATATTTAGGCAGGGTATCGTATCAAAGTCTGAATTTTGGAATCATGACAACCCTACAAACTACTTTCATCCTCTTTCCTTTTACTTCTTCTTTTCACATCTCCATTCCCCTCTCATTGAGTCATTTCAAGCACCACTCCTGTTGCTTAGTTACTTATGAGAAAACCAGATTGAGAAATCATCCGTAGCATCTGCTTAGCACTATTGGAAAACAATAACAGTTTTGTGATGGATACTAGAAGCAGTTAGATGAAATACGTGTAACGTAATGACATAATTATAGTTTTACCTGGTTTCAAAGCAGAACAGCACTTTTCTTTGTTTTACAGTCACTAAGAATGTCACCTGATAGCAATAAAGAAAGATTAAAAGTGTGGGCTGAAAACATTGTTTCTTGCCACTGATCATTCTGTGCTTGTGTCTAGTGTCTGTAGGCATGTCACACATAGACATGATGAATACAAGTGAAGGGTATAATAGTTACTTGGTGAGATTGTCCATTGAGTTGCATTCTAATTTTTATTTCCAGTAACTCCATATTCCTTTGTTCATTTCCACAAAGTGGATGCCCTCAGACATACCTAGAGTTTTGTATGAAGCTCCTGGGAAACGGTTGTATGTGCCTTTGGTTGAAAATTCAGAAAATCCAGTTTTTCAGTTTGACATTAAAAACATTTCTCATTGGTAAAATTCACTTTTGAAGACATTCCACTGATCAAACCCTGTCTTTCTCTTCCTGCCTTTTAGCTGTTTTCACTCTATGAGCTATGCCAGCGGAGCATGTTTCCAGTCTAACACGGCTTTTGAGAAATTATGCATAATGATGGACTTATACGCTATTGAATATGACAGCTCCTCTGATATGCATACTATGTCCGACATCTGCAAAGTCCAAATCTCTCTCTGCCATTCTCTTTTACATTCTCTCTCCTTCTTCCTAGCTGTGGTTTAATATCTTCTCTTCGACTCCTGGCTGGGTTTCATTGCTTTATTTATCAGGGTAACCATGAAATCCTTCTGCGCAAGTCGCCATGTGGGTATTGCGAAGTACATAAGAAAAGTTTTCAATTAAAGAAATATGAAATAAGAAGTTTTCAAAGATAATGAAAACTCTAACTCTCATTGTTTCTCTTTATTTAAAGAACAGAGCTCATAAATGTCTTATGAGCATCTGCCTTATCTCAGCAAAGCCTGAATAAGAACTGAAGGAGCTGGTAAATTATTTCTGATGTCTTCATAAGGAAAAGAAAGACCATGTAGCTGTATGAAGCAAATTAGGGCTGCGTATTGTCAAGAACGTCACAACACTGTTCCACTTCAGTACTGTGTGTCACATTATAATAGCATTTGTTTAAGCGATGAGATAAGGGTAAGTATGGGAAACATGTTGCACATGGCCACAATTCACTTTAAATTATCAAACTACAGTGTTTTTACGCAATGTGTTGTATTACTGTATATTACTGTAGTAGTTTTGATAAATAAATAGAGTACTAAGTCTTTATTAGGAAAATTAAATGCAAAAAATTGCATATATCTATATGCTGGTGAATGAACACAATACACATTTCTTGAACTTGAACAATATGATTAAAGTATCCATATTGGAGCAGCATTTAAGAGCTGGTTGTAATCTCATAACAACAGTGTGTGCCTGTGCCCATGTTGCACTTTGGTGAGTTGCAGTAAATTTGGCGGTGTCTACAGTAAATGACAGAAGCGCCTGTGCCAGTAACATTCACGCAGTGCAGAGTGCAGTTTGGGCGTCAAGGATTATCTGGCTTTGTCCTTGCTCTATCTGTCTGCCCAAACCGTGTCAAAAGCAAATTGTGCAATGTGCAGTCATATCCTGTGCTATTCCCATGGCTCTGTCAACCAACGCATGCACACAGAGATCCCACTCAAAACTACCCAACCTGTCTTATGTAAGATAGGCTTGCTGCGGTAGTTGGTGTTACCGACTAGTTCATTTTCACCTATCAGCAGCGTGTTATCAATACATAGTCGGAGACGGATGCTACAAACTGAAAATGAAAGCGTCAGAGCAAACACTTTCACACACACGGGGCGAGAGAGAGTTGACAGACAAGATGATGGTGGAGGATTTGGTGTCAAAGTAAAAAACAAAAGTGCCTATTTGGCAATATTTTGGATTTAAACCCAATGCTATAAGGGAACCATATCGTTAATGAGGCAATCGTTTTGGTCAATTGGCCATAGCTAATATATTTCTTCTGAAACCCAGCCCTTCGTCCTGCCAGTGGGCTGCAATTCTTCTGTCCGTCTTTGAGCAAAAATTTGACAAAAATCAGTAACCACAACCTGTGCACTCTCACAGTGCTATGCACCATGCACCACTGGTTCATAAACCCCATAGTGTCCTGTTCACAAAATGGAGCATGAGATGCTTGCCAATACAAGAGTCAGGCCTGTCATTTGAAGGACAAAGTCAATATGCTATCCTTCTGCCAAACACATCAGTATCCAGTCCCTTTGATGATGCTAATGCAAAGGGATGAGTTTCTGTATCTATCTGTCTGAACCACGACACAATGCACTGTGCATCCCTGTGTGTCATTCTTTCTTTTCTGTCTGTGTGAGAACTTACAACAAAGACGTGTTTCATCACAAAGTCTAGTGGGAAAAGAAAGGAGAGGAAAAATACAGAGAACTAGAGAGAGATGTTAGACAGAGATAAGAAGAAGAATTTGGCAGACAGGTGATTACATTCCTAGTCATGTTCTTCGGTGACCTCATATTGACCCTATCAAAGATGCTACACGTTATACAGACATACCAAAGAGGACAGAAAGAGATACATGAAAATCTGTTCTTTTCCCCGTTTTCTATGTCTTCTCTTTTAACCTCTGTTTCCCTTTCGCTGGGTTTGGTCCTTTTTATTTTTCCATCTCTTTCATAATTGAGTAAGGGGGAAAAACACTATTGTAGTTTCAGTAATGGAAAATGCTGCTTCTACTTCACATAATCTCTTTGGTCTGAAATAAAGAGAGGGTAAAAGGCAAAGCCCCATGCTTGACTTTCTGTTTAGTGTTTAGTTAGTATTTTATGAGACCAAAGAGGCAAAAACAAAGTGAGAGAGAAAAGGTTTAGGTACATTTAAGGTCAAGGCACCTGAGATCTACAAAAGCTGAAGGCTAAAAGCCCTTGACCCTTTTCCTTGCTTAAGAATTTTTTTTCCCACATCATTCACATTCTGAAGTTTGTGTATTTTATTTAAGTGACCTAACACTACTTTAGGAGCAACGGAAGTCAGACGGCGACTGGCGGTACCACGGTTTTGTAGTCTGTGGCTCACGCTACCGCAGTTTCACAAGCGTGTCAGAGAACTACGGTGTCCTTCAGGTAACATAAAAAGGTTAAAGGCTCTCTCTAGAGCCAGTGTTTGGTTTGTCCATTCTGGGCTACTGTTAAAACATGGCAGAGCAACATGGCGGACTCTGTGAAGAGGACCCGCTCCCTATGTAGATATGAAGGGCTCATTCTAAGCTAATGAAACACAACGATTCTTAGTCTCAGGTGATTATACACTAACGAAAACATACTTATGAATATTATATTCCATTTCATCTAATGAATCTTTCAAAATGTTACAAAATGTTCATTTAAGTATAATTTCAAAGTGTACTTTACTTGAGTATTTCCATCTTATGCGGATAAAAATTTTACATTGAAAAACATATGATAAGCTTATAAAATACAATAGAAAAGATCAGTGTCTACTTGGGGCCTGTCACAGGTTTCAGATGTTGTGTCTGTGAGTTGTTAGCAGTTCAACCAACAAGTGATTTCCCCACTAAACCTCTCAGAAGGTCTCATTTAAATAACTATCTCGAGGGCAAAGGAGGTCAAATCATCAATATTTCACAAAAATCAAATCCCAAAAAATATTACAAATGTGTGTATCAAAAGTGTTTTGTTCTTCTTTCCTCTCCCAGTAATCCTCTCACGACCCCTCAGATTTATCTTGTAACCCTTGTGAGGGAGCCAGACTACTATGTTGGGAACGATGCCAGGCAAGTACTTTTACTTTTGACACTTACATTGACACTTACATGAGTACATTTTGTGAAGAATCTGAGTACCTCTTCCAACATTGCTTGTGAGTGAATTGCAGTGACTCCCAGTGCACTCGGCATTTGCTTGTTTTGGGGGCCCCTGAACAGTGTTACACAAAGTAGCAATGAAGATATCAGAAACCTTGTTAACCTTTCACAAAATAAATGTGACTTCCAGACTTCTGAGAATGATGAAACAATCCTGTGCTGCTTGGATCATTTGTCATCAAAATTCAAGTCAGGCAGATCAAGCTGTTTTTTTTCATGGCTATCACACGTGATGCCAATGACAAGCGCCAGCAGCACCTAGCTTGGATGTTGGCGAAGCAGGTATCTGACAACACCTCATCAGGTCCCATTAATGTCCTGCCAAGACAGATGAAGGGAGAAATTCCCACCATTGGCGCTGGTGTTAGTAACGCTGGTTACATTTACAACAGCTTCTGAAGTCAGATAGGATGATTCTTCTATGGAAATATTAGCTTTAATAAGAGCTCATTAAACCTATAATTTTAGATACGCAAAAACACATTAAATATTAAATATAATAATCTACACTCTGAGGGTTGTGTCCTAAAAAGTAAAATAAGAAGCTTTGGTTTGTTTTGGGAAGTCAGCCCACAGAATCTTGGCACCTGTCCCTGCTGGACATTAATGCCTGAAACTAAAGGCATTTGCATTTAAAAGCTGCATTTGCTAAAAAAGAAAAAGTAGGAAACAAAGCCTGAAGGATGATGTGTCGTATTTGACTCAACATTTGATTCCACAACTTTTTTTCCCTGTCCTGGAGGGAGAAAAGCTGTTCTATTAGGCTGACACCTGTTCAAAAACTTGCAAGGCATTGAGCTTTTTTTAGTTTGTTTGTTCTGTTGCTTCCCGTTTACTTTTCTGTGGTCTGTTTTTTCCTTTTGTGCAACATTCTCACTAAAATGTTATGACAGCTTACACATGATGCTATTGGGCTAGTTATGAAAAAAAATATCTTTGAACGAAATTGCAATATACGTGGGGATGCAGACAAAAGGATTCGGTCAACATGAAGTTATTAAATATTATGCGTTGTGGTCGTGCAGTGGGATATATCTTATCAGGTCATGACATTCTGACGAATTGGAGAGAGTTATCTGATGGCTGTTTCACATGAATTTTAAATTTGTTTTCCTCCATAAAAGATCATGGCACCCTCTGAATTCTCTGGAAATTATAACTACCAACTCAATATTGATAACAAATCATAGTATCACAGTATCCTCAGCAACTGTGGAAATATCTCAGCATAGTGGGGTACAGAACAGGACCTCACAAAAGTTGGCATTATGTGAAAGCAGGACTGCTTATCGTTACTATGCTAAGGATTTCCACCCTAGGCAGCTGGCAAAGGCAGGAGCCCAGCTCAACTGATATGAGATAGTGGTGCTGAAAGAGCATGCACTCTACCATTCCTGTCTCACTCTGCCAAAGGCATTCCCTTCAGACTACAGTCACTATCCATTGCATAACAACCTAAAAAAGCATGCACATAAACCACAAACATCCAACCATGTGTCTTAAGGCCACAGCACAAACATGCTGTTGCTCCTTGGATTAAAGTGCATAACATGTACTCATTTTTGGCTGTCAAGGACATCTTTCTCATCTTTCTCCCACTCTATACTAACTACTAAATCAAGAAAAAACCCTTCCAATATCTGCTGCTACAAGATGACAGCTGTTACTTTATGTGCATTACAGCAAAACACATTGTAAAAGAAAACTACTTCACAAGGCACTGACTCTTTTTCTTCCTTTTTTCACAAAAATAACACATACGGTAATGCCTAAAAACACAGAGAAGCAGCACTATGATGACAGGATTACCATATATTTACATACCACTTGGCCTCAGGCTTTTATTCTAAAGACTTACAGTATATGTTGCATCCCAGGAAGCATTACTTTAGGTACAATTGTAGGTCGTTGCACCGCATGCAATTGCCAGCTTGATCGGACTTGGCGGTCCGAGTTCACAATGCCAATAAAGACTACACACAAAGAAACCATCACACTATACATTGTACAACATATTGTTGTAGTATGAGTAACGTGACGTCATATCCGCTTCAATAACCAAAACAAAAAAAGCTGGTGTGAGCCGAAGCGAGAGTGGTAAACACTACACATACAGTAAAGTATGGGAACACGTTGGGTTTCAAACATTGCCAGGAAAAGCTGAGCTAGACACCATGGCTAAAGCTGCATGCTAACTCTGTCATGGACAGTAAATGTTATTGTATTGCAGTAACGTGCGGTCAAGCCAGCCGTCACTCTCATCTCTGTGGTCAAATCAGCCAACGCTACAACTATAGAGCACTCATATACTGACATTTATGTTAAATACATTCAAACGGCCCCGATGGAGCTGCCTATGAGAGGAAAAAGAGAACGGAGCTGACGGGAGAGCTAGAGACGGACTTGGCGAAGTTAGCGGAAGTATGCGCGTGTCACGACGTCTGGTTTTCAAAATAAGGTGTTAACAAATGTTATAGTATATACAAAATACATATATGGAAAGTACAAAACATATTACATGTCCTTTGTAAATTGAAAAGAAAATACTAATTTGTGGGGGAAATGACTTCATCCTTTGATTTTTGAGTTGCTGGAAAACATGTATTAAATAATTCCTGAAAATTACCAAATAAAGCAAAATGAACTTTTCTCCATGGTCTAGTGTTTAAAAAAGTTATATAAATCATAATATCAAATTGCAATTCTTGTAGAATCGCATTACTTAAAAATGGCAATAGATATCAAGTCGGCACCAAAGTATCGTGATAGTATTGAATCAGGAGATAGGTGGATCGTCCCAGCCCTATTGGTTATCACATTTTACTACCTGGTCTGTCTTTCAAATTTTATAACACGTGATTTAAATAAATAGCAGGATCTGTGCTTATGTGTCTAAATTATTTTAACTTATTATCATATAATAGCTGGGAACAATTATACGATATAAATTTCCGGGTGAACTAACAAAACTAACAAAAAGAATACACTGTAATGCATTATGCATAGCTTATGTGCACACAAAAAGATCTGGACTAGAGTAATATATCAAAATATAAGTGGCACCAAACCCCTGAAATGATTGGCAGAGTGGAGCCATTCTCTGCCAATGGCATAACCTGGCAGTGAAGGCCATTACCACAATTGACTGTTAATTCTTGTCAAAATGACAATGTGTCAAGTTCAAACGGCTGCATCAACATCTCTCTGACAACTTGGATGAAATGTAAATGAGGGCAAATCAAATAAACCTGATGGGATTAGCAGACCTTTTAAACATTATTTCAAATGAGCAGACTACATAATGAGCTGCTGTTTAGACACTTCCCACTGGAATGCAAAATGTTGGCTCACTTTTCACATTTTGTCTAACCTCTTGCTTCTAATGTTTTTCTCTAGTACGGCTACATTTCAGCAGTGCTGTAAATTTCCCCCATAGGAAAGTAAGGCCCATTACACATTACACAGCTTTTCTCCTGCATACTGCATCTATTCACAGACATAGATAGGCTCCATGTGCACGCACACACACACACACACACACTGAAACGTATTGTACACATGCACACACATACCCAGGCACACTTTCATAATACATTCACGGTATGTGAACAAACGCAAGCACACACAAATTCATACTGTACAGAGCAGCGTGCACTGAGTTGACCCCTATATCACACATACAGTATGAGAGCATGCACACACGTCTGATTTGGTTTGACTGCAGAGTAATGCGCAGGGGTTAGATGGCTGTCCAGTGTGCATGACCCTCGGCAACTACATGGAGATGGAAAAATAAGACTGTCTGTTCTCATATTCTGCTTCTCTGCTGAGCTGCACAGCCAGACAGGACGGCCCTCGATAGGAGTGGAATGTTTGTGTGTGTCTGTGTATGTGTGCATAAACAGCTGACTGCGTAGCTCTACCACTTCTACTGTGTGTACTGTACATCTGATATGTATAGTCATTCAGGCAGACACACAAATCCAGATTTACAGTACTGCTCTAACAATTCCAGTTTGACTTAACAAAACCCATTTAAAATGATTTTATGACTTTTATCACAATTTCTTTAAATAGTTGGAATTTTGACACTTATGAGACGCACATCAAAATTCCTCTGGGATTCTGCTGCTACAACTTAGGTCTGCACAATTAGTCGAATATTAATTGAAATCACGATTTTGGCTTTGCACAATCAAATGAACATGATTGACTGCAATAAAACAATTTAACTGCATGCTCTGCTCATAGAAAACTCCACCAGGGGGCGATCAAGATGTTTTGGCTTCACTTTTGGGGAGCTGTCATGCCGCTGCACGCGTAACCTGCAGTCGCTGCTTGTGAAAAACTTTCCTGAATGTTGTGGCCGCAGTCCAGAGTAGAAGAGTAAAATGCAATGAATTCAGGTGAAGAACCTTATTTTGAGTCTTATTTTGATGCAAATGTATTAATTAGCAGGAATATACTGTGGCTCAATGTGAAAGTCAAAGCAGTGCATTTTCAAATTTTATTTTGCTTCAAGGAGATACACTGTGAATAAGGACAAGTCTTATTTCGATGCAAAGATTTGTATATTAGCAGGAATGTAGCACAACATGGAAATGAGAGCAGCGCTCTGTTTTAGGGACCAATCTGATTTTTTCAGTCCCGATACCGATAGTGATACCTGGGCGTTGGTACCAGGTACCAGTGTTTAATCAATAAGCTGTATGCCTCAGTGTGTGGAAGAGACTGGGATCATTATTTAATGAATAAGGCAACATCTTGACTTGACTTAAACATTGTTTTCTGACTTTATAAAACTAAATGTAACAAATACATATATAAATGTACTGAATTGATATTTCTTATTAAAAAAAAAGAATCGTACACCAACAACTTGGGAAACAATCTTCAAAATGAACAGGAATTACAATTTAAGTGTAAACCTTTTTAATGCAGCAACAAATTGGCCAAAACGTAAACAGTAATTCAAATTCCAGTATATAATGTATATAGTACACAAACATAAAATTATGTTTAATAGATCGGCCCCATTGTCATCGATATTCAATCCAGCTATTTGAGTTAGTATCGGCCTTATATCTGATCCAGTATCGGTGCATCCAAACTCTGTTTATTTAAATGTGAAAGTGAAATAAAGCATATTTTGTCCCTAAAATCAATGAATAATTGTAATCTCATTATTGATCAAAATAATCGTGATTATCATTTTGGCTATTATCATGCAGTACACTTCCATAGCCACAAGATTAAACATTTCCATAATGCCGCAGTAAGCCTGAATGTGTTGCTCCAGTCTATACGTTATAACCTTGATGTTAGAAATGAACCAGAACATACCTTTGTTGACATAATGTGGTAATCGACCTGCAGCCCTCTCACATGCACGTAAATTCAATTAAACAAGACAAATCCATTACACAGTGAGTACAGTAAACAAAAACCTTCAAACTATCACTACAGTATGACCATCAGTAAAAAAGAGTAAGCATGTGACTGTGCATTAATTTCTCAGCTCTCCTTTGTTGTCTAAAGTCAATTCCACTTTAGTTCTGTATGTTGACTTTAGACTGCCTGGTATAGCCACAACACATACTAATCCAGTCTTGGTCTCCCTCTCACCGCTAAACCTTTCCTAAATTACAGCATTGTCCTATTGTGCATGTCCTGTTCTAAGCTCTGTCAACTCCCCTCAATGTGTGTTTATGTGTGCCAGTTTTCCGCTGTGTGTGTATGTGAGCGTGTGTGTGTGTGTGTGTATGTGTGTGTGTGTGTGTGTGTGTGAACATGCATTATAGTTTTTGGATAATGACAGATAGACGATTTGGGAATGGAACACAAATCAGAGTGACCTTTCCTTACAAGTATTTATATGCATACACAGAAAACGCCCACTCACACATTCTCCTGCACATCATCACACACACACACACACACACACACACACACACAATCACGTACACACATACACACGTACACACACACACACACACACACACACACAGGTCACCGGAAAACAGTGGAATTAATAGGACCAAAAACAACAATATCCTGACGATTAGAGCCGGGACCTTCAGACTAAAGAGGATTTGCAGCTTAACTTTTTAAGATTTAGCTACAAGACTTATGCTCAGGACCACAGTGTAATTGAATAAGACATTTGCATAAGGATTACCAGTACCCACTTCTAATTCTTTTTATTTAATACCGCAAAGAGATATTTTCAGTCAAGTGAATAATGGTTATAAATAACAAAGGTAAAGTTAGCAGACACTCTCTCTCCCTCTCATTGCAATGTGCTTTGAAGGGAGAAGAGAGTAAGCAGAATAAAGAGATTTAAATTATACTCATCCAAACATTGCCTTATAACTTTACATTATGGTGCCCTACAGTCAATGCAACTGCATTAGTGGTGATTTTACTTACATTTTAAGGGCCCTATCTCTTCTTAAACTGAGACAACACATTGCCTGAAGTTCACAGCTTTTCCTCAAGCTATATAACAAAGGCAAGGCTACACTTCACACAGCAGTATTTTATCAGCATGAACAAGGACGTGCTGATACAGATTAGCTGCAATGGTCTCGCAGCATTTAAAGAAACATACATCTTACAGATACAACTCAGATAGCAAAATGACTTTCCAAATGAAGTTTGGTTTTTACTAGAATAGAAAATATTTACCATACATGTATGTTTCTTGTTTTTATCTATCACTTTTGCATTTACTAAGAAAGCAAACTCATTAAAATGTTGAACATTTTGCTTTATGATACATTATGTTTTACCTGGTTACAACTCTGAAGGTTAAATCTTATAAAAGACTTAAAAGGTATTAAATATACTGTTATAGAAATTATTTTCCAGTATTTTGTGTTACAAACTTTTTCATGGCAGACAATTTGACATTTGTCACAGCAGGAAAAACACAGATTAAATTAATGACACTGATGATGGCTGCATCCATCAGGGCACAGTTAGTGTGCATGATGGCTCTCTGGTGTGGCTTCCTGGGACACTTAAATAAACCGGAGCCATCGTTAATCTTATGACTTCCACCTGCTATGAAAAGTTAAAATGTCTGTCATGGAAAAGATCTACTGAGATGTGTAAGCGCAAAATATATATATATATA
>CAKAOH010033212.1:0-42916 GCA_916701665.1 Sebastiscus tertius
CCTCCCCCCCCTTCCAACACACACACACACACACAACACAAGTGGCCAAATATGCTCTAAAAAAAAAAGAAGAAAAACACACACCGGCAATCACAATCAACAGGTCTGCCATGCTCAAAACTTACAGAGTCACTGAGCTCCTCGCTGTCCGTGTGCATATTGTGTTTGCCTGCTTCGATGGGTAGATGCGGCTCAATAAATTTCATGTTATCTGACCGCCCACTTCTTCATAGCACTTGGCTCACTGATCCCGCCTGTGTCAGTGGAAAATCTGGCTGCCGGGTGAGTTAGATCGGCTATTTGAAGCCAGGAGAGGCACCACGTGACGAGACAGAAGCGTTGTGGATGACAATGCCTTTTTTTTTTTTTTCTCCATGGCATCTGGCGCACCGTTTCGCCAATCTGCGGCCGGGAGAGTGATAACGGGAGAGTGTAGGTACAAGTCGGTGTATTAGTGCATGCCCCGTCGTAAGCCGGCGGCCCCAGATCAGCGGATTACCTCTAAAAATGTCTAAAAACTAATCCCCTAAAATGAATTTGTTTGCACGCAGAGTAGGGGGAATCCAGGTGCGTTGTTTTGATTTTTGGATGGATGACCTACTGTCCCACTGAAAATCTTCACCTCTTGCACGACCTTTTAGAAAATTTGAGTGCTTCCCTTGACTTCCCCAGCAGCAGTAATACCTGCTTTGAATCAGATATGGGTCGCTGCTTCCCTACCTGTGGTTGTCACAGATGTAGGGTAATCTGATGTTGCTCGCCGTGCATCGCCATCAGTGTAATTAATGTAAAGTCTGACCTCTCTGGGTGGATTATCGCCTGGTCTTTGTTGCCTTTTGTTCCATTTTCAAAGACATGAAACAGGTGCATGTTTGAATTGTGAAATGTGGAAAGAGTTTGGCAGTGATTCTTCATTGTCTGTTTGAAACTGCTTCCAGTACTAGAGGCTGGAGTTTAGAGCCAGGAAATCAGACTTCAGATAGGCTGTCAGTTACAGACAAGGACTCTAAAGCTAGTAGAGACTTTTAATATAAGACTCGTCACACATTTATAAACCAAATTTCACAGATTACAGCTCCAACTAGTTGCTAACTAGCTAAAACTGCAGGTTCAGATTAGATTTGTCCACATTTCAGGTGCAAAAATCACACGTTTCTTACATTTGACCAACCCCATATTCGCTCCATAAACACTTGATCAAGCTTAGAACCTCGGTCAACTTTCCCCTTTTCCTGTTGGGTTATACATGTACTATATGCTACTTCTGTTCAAAGGTAACACATTACATTGGTGTCACACTCTTCACTACATTGTATACGGTCACAGTTACTATGAGGAACTCTCCTTTTCTGTTGATTTTGCCACTGTGGACAAAAGCCGTAGTGTTTCCGAGCACCACACTTTACTCATTTAACTGCAGAGTCTACTGAGTTTCTGCTTCGTGCTGCCCCGAAATATGTTGACGTTTCTTTTTGTCAAGCTTGTCCGCCCTAGCAACAGTAACTAAGCGGGTTGGGACTTAGGATCGGTCAATTGTGACCTTGATTGGTCCATGAGAAGATGAGAGATGAGACGCTACTTTATAAAGTGTCAACCAATGTTGACCTCACCTTTTATTTTCCTATCCGCACAGACTTCTAACAATTTTGAAAATCAGTCACATCATGACCGAATCACAGATATGAACGGCCTCTACATCATGTAGTGTTTTTCTCGTTTAAGTTGATTCTTTTTTTTTTTTTAAAGATTTAAGGTGACAGACTGAACTTTGTGGTTCTTTGTGGTTTGAATCGCTCTCGTCGAAACTCCACCTAGAGCAGCAACATGTGTCCTGAGTGATCCGATCACAAGTGTACCCAACACGCATTGAGAACGCATTGAGATCAGATCTTTCAGACCACATTCAGAGGTGGTACATATAGCCACATTCTTTTAGCAGTGTGTACGCAGATGTATCCTGGGCTACATTAAGGACCGCCTACTCAACTGACGTCCCGCTGGGATCTGCGGGGTCTCACTGCGCTCCTTATGGAAACCATTTCTGTGCACTACCGCCAGTAGACAATAACCCTATACTGTGATGTTAATAAAATGTACCCAAATTCACAAATATGTAGGATATTACTACTGACATTCATGTAATATTACGTCACAACGTCTGCTGTTTCATGTTTACTACGTGTTTATTTGCATATAGAGCGGGGAAGTGAGAGCCGATCACAAGTGTCGTCATTCAAGACGCATGTGGAGACGCATTCTAATGCCAGGTGTGACCAGATGTACTTAGAGCTGTCCACTTGTGATTGGATCACCCAAGACGCATGTTAAATGCCAGGTCTGAACAGGGCTTATGGCCAGGTATTTGGACCAGCTCTGAGATATTTTATGACCTGTGTAACATCTGCAATAAAGGAGCATAAGGAGCCCCTGCTGTCAATCAAACGCATTTTGGGTTCCAGTCTATATTTTAGGAAGCTCTGTAGCTTCAGCATCATTTAGCATGGGACTATTTTTCTTTTCTGTAAATGCTCTCAGAAGCATCTACAGTTATCCAAAGTGCTCAGATGATTGAGAACGTAAATAACAAAAATACATGTTATTTTCACTAACAGCATTCTAACACGCCTTTATGTCGTTCACATGGTACGGTGGAGAATATCCCATAGATCTGTTTCACTGCATAATAAACAGGATTTCCTACACTCCACTACACATCAATCAGCACTTCACACAGGGCAGCTATGTGCGACAGCTATAAAGTAGATTACTGTGCGAACCCACACATACTGTAACACTAAACAGTGTTTCTGTTGATGTGTTACTACACATTTAAATCATCTGCGTACTGTACTTACCTGGCTCTGCTGGTTCTCCTTCTGTCTCTGGGCCTCTCGGCTCCGTCTGCAGCTCCACTCCTTCAGCGCCTCCTGGGCCTCCGGCGTCAGGCAGCCGGAGAACGGCTGCTCCTGGTCCAGGCTCTGGATCAGACACAGGCTGGCGTACACACTGGTGAGGTAGTACCCACCTGGAACCAAAGACAACAACAACAAGAGAGTATACAGCTTAGCTTCTAGTAGCTATAAATAACAGCTAAAGAGTAAATAAAATGTAGAACAGGACCTAGTGATTAATGAGCAGGCACTAGTTATGACTACTACAAGAAGTAGTAGTCATAATTAATGTATATAGTAATTAAAAACTGGCTTGTTGAATGTGAAAGTGCAAAAATACAGATGAAGTTATTGATAGTAAAAGATGTACCAACCAAAATCTAATTAGTCACAAGTGATTAACAACTGGAGTTGAAGTAATTATTTGGTTAATTGACTTGTCGCAACTATTTAGATAATTTTTTTTGAGGAAAATGTATTATTTTCTGATATTCTTAGTCTTCTATGATAGAAAATTATATATATGTTAGGTTTTTGGGCTGTTGTATTGATAAAACAAGCAATTTAAATATAAGTCAACTTGGGTTTTATGACATTTGTACAGTGGGAGGAAGTGGAGACGTGTCGTTCATCTTTATATATAGTCTATGGTCTGTCCTATCTCTGAATGTGTTGCCGGCTCAATCCAGGATCCTTTCAAGTCAAAAGAATCAAGTCGCAGTTAAATCCTGAGTCAGTAGAGTAAAAGTGAAGGAAATCTTCTTTGACTTTGTTAAGCTGAGACCAAAGTCTTAAAACTCATGGCTGGAGTCTGACTCAAGTTTAAGTCATGTATCTCAAGTTGACACCTGTTTGTTTACCTGCTCACTTAAGGCGATATATATCCGATTTACTAGTACAAATGGTGGCCAGATCTTTCCTGAAAATCTACGTTATGATTACGATCGGTTCTTGGTTTAACAAATTAAATGCACAGCCCAGCCTTTGGGGTGGGATTTAGAGTTCAGGTCGTACCCTCTCCTCCGAGCCAGGACGGCTCCAGCAGCTCCATCATGTACTCCACCTCTATCAGGATGTGAGGCTTGTTACACTCCACAATCACGTAGGACAACGACGGCAGGAAGTCCTCCCAGCTCACTTCCTGTCCTGGAAGGAAAATAACACAAGGACAGTATAAAAGCAAGCTATCATGGAAGGCTGCTGACAATTTGAATTGAATTATTTATAAATGACCGTTTCATTCATCTTAAATTTAGCCTAGTGTCCACTTTTGCAAATGTCAGCTTTGTGAAAATATAAAATAAAAAAATGACTATGCACCAATTCAAATACTCGACAGTACAGACATGATGATGCATTCATTTCCAGCAGGTTTTGCTTAGAAGCAGACAGGTCGTGCTTCAGATACAGTATTTCTGAATGTGGAGCTTTTGAAAGTGACAAGACACTCGCCTTTTGCAGAGATTGTTGACCTTAATTCCTTTTACAGGGAAGCTTTCAAGCAGCAAATACAGTCTGTTTAAATGCCCTTAAAATCTAATAATAACAACGTAATGGTCTAACCTTGCAAGGATCCCATGGCCTTGTGGACGCACTTGCACACCTGCAGCAGCAGCAGCACCTTGTCGATGGGCGAGTGCGTCCTCTGCATCAGGAGCAGCTTCTGCTTCACCCTCTCCACCTCGCGGCTGTCGGGGACGCCCGTCCGCACGCCGAGCCGCTCCATGGCGCCGTCCCCCTTCAGGCGGATCATGTTCTGGGTGAGGCGCTGGCTGGTGCCGTCCTGATTGTGCGACGCAACCAGAGCCTTTTCGAGGTGGGACCTCAAGGGCCGGAGCACGCAGGAGAACATGGCCCGCTCCAGCGCCAGGTCTGAGGATAGAGGGAATGAGAGAGGGGCAAACTGTTGGCTGAGACTGAAACAATGTTTGTATACGACTGTGAGGCTATTTTTCTGTAGACACGAGTTGCTTGTGCGTTTTATTTATTTGGTCATTTGCAGGTAGAGAAATGTGTCTACATATCTAGAGGCACTGGCAAGAGGCCCAGAAAGGTATAATGCTGCTATCGCTGTTGAATTATTAGGGTGAAAAGTGTCAACAATGAAAATGGAGTCGTTCTTCCACTTGTGCAAAATGTTTAAATAAATACCGAGGTTATTTTTTAAGCTGTGCAGGGGGATTTTCTTATTTTCTTATTGTCTGCATTTGTGATTAAAATACATTTTTACCAACTCAAAAAACATATACAAACAGGAAAAATAATCAACACCAACATGTTGTGTTCATGTGATTTCTAAAATTGACTGTTAAGACTGCAACCATCTCAAACCCCAATTCCATTATCACTTTTATACCCTGGATATCTTACTGAATACCAGGACTCTCGCATAAGTATTATAACAAATAAAGCCGGTTTATATAATGTGTGATCCTGTCAAAAACATTATGTCTTTTTCATTTCTGGAAGACATCAAAAATTCACACAACATGGAGTTTGTCGACTCACAGGAGCGACTTACTCTAAACATGTGAAATGGTTGTGTAAGTTCCTCAAGACAAGAATAAAAAAAAAGAAAAGAAAACTCAAACATGAAAATAAAATACAAGTTATGGCCTCAAAAAGTTGATTCAACACTTTTAAAACAAATCTATAACTATGTAACCATTCTAACTTTTCCAATTCAATTCTGTGCTGCTATATTGGATTGCAGCCGATTGTAAGCATAGTATCAGCAGAAGTAATAAAGGTCTTAAAGCTAGATTTTGACACAGGCACACTCTTCAAGACAAGGCATCTAGATAAGGTATTAAAGTAGGACCTCATCATGTCAGTTGAATTATCACAAACCAGTTGACAGACTGGTAAACGTCCTGCTCACACCAGAAAGTGAGATAACAAAATGAATCCTTGCCATGCTAGAAGCTATGTGACGAGGTGACTACTCACAAAACTCTGTACACGGTAGCAAGTCAGGAACATGCATAGACTGTACACAGGAAGTGGACGTAGTCACCGTGACATCACCCATTGGTTTGTGGGCTACGGTTTTGAAGCCTCCAGTTCGCCATCTTGGTTTTTTTGCAACCAGAAGTGACACGAGAGGGTGGAGCTAAGTGCAACCGAACGCTGATAAGAAAGTTTTTGTCGACCAAAATGTTACCATTAACTTTCATAAACTGAAAACACACTTTGAAAGGGTTAAAGTTGTAAGACGAAAACGAGGACAATTCCCAGACCGGACTACGCCCTAAAGCATCCCCTGCTTTATGGTCTATTTGACTCTAAATGGCACCATAATTTACTAAATGAACATCATGCTGTATTGAAGAAGACTTGAAACTAGCAACTGAGACCATAAACTCATGTTTACAATGTTTACTGGGGTAATAAATCAAGAGAGAAGTAGGCTCATTTTCTCATAGACTTCTATACAATCAGACTTCTTCTAGTTATTGTGTATATGTAACAAATTGTTGTTTTTACATTTCTCTTTGTGAACTTCAAGGCGATAAAACTTGTTAATAGTGATTTTTAGAGGTGCTAGTATGCATCTTTTTTAAACTCTGGACAGAGCCAGGCCAGCTGTTTGCAGTCTTTATATGCTAAGATAAGCAAAATCGTCTCCTTGCTCCTAACACACAAGATTGGTATCAATCATCTCAGAAAGAAAGCGAATAATTGTATGTCCCAAAATGTTAAACCTCTCTTTTAAAACCTCTTTGCATACAATCTCAGAAGTGCACCGTCATCAAGCTAAAACAACGCTATTTTTCTTAGCACCTGAAAAGCCAACACTCCGGAGAAGATATGGTTTTATTTTCGTGCCTGACAACAGTGAGATGTAATACACAAGCTCGTGGATATGATGTTACACATGCATGCTCTCACACGTGGAAAAACACACACACACACTCAGTGATTCTCCTGCAGTCAGTGGGCAGTCCTGACTAAGTGGGTAACAATTCTCCAGTGCGAACTGTTTTCCACTCATCATCAATATCCTCTTCTCCCTCCTGTATAATCCCCTAACATCTCCCCCCCCAATCTACCTTACTATATCATTCCCCCTTGTGATTAATCATTCACGCCCTCCATGCTCTGTTTCTCTACCTCCCTCCCAGCATCCCTCTCTCTTTTTACCACCTCCGGAGAGTAACAGATTACATGTAATGCGATTACAGCCTTGTTAGATGCTGAAAAAACACTCATCTTACTCCTAGGTGTGTAACTGATTACATTTTCAAAGTATCCAGCCTATTTCCATCCCTCCCTCCCACCCTCCCCTGAATCGTGCTGCTCTTCAAGTGAGCGTGGGACTGTGATATCTTTTTATGATAAACGAGGGGGAGAAAGAAAAAAAAAAAAAAATGCAAATGCCTCCCACCGACGCAATGCGAGATAAATCAGAATCAGAGCGCAGGAAGGAAGGATGGGAGGAAGGAAGGAAGGCAGCGGCCGACCGCTCTCCCCTGAAGCCTCTGCACTGCCAGGCAACCATCCATCATCGCACATTTACACACAAACACACCTGCGAAACGCACACTCGGGCCGCACACAAAAGGAGTCCAAAAAAGACAAACCTACGCACAGGACTGTGTCAAAAGATCTGACTAGAATCCTTCCAGTATCACCCTGCGATGTCTTTACAATAACGGGAAGAATCACACTTTGAATGTGATGGATGAGAGTGCAGGCGCGTCGGGCAGGGCTTTCCTAATGCTGTTTTCTAAATACCAGAGACAATATGAGCTCCAGTGAATGAGGCTCTACCCCCCCACGCAAACTACTTTGTGTTGACAGTGCCTTTCACTGGAGCCTGGGCAGCCCACCATTTATGAGAAAAGGCTGTCTGTTTCCATAGACCTGCGTCCTCTGGCACTGTGCTCTATTGAATCAGTGTTTTCTAATAGTACAGTTTTTTTTTTTTTCTTCACATTTCTCTCCCTCCTCCGGTCCCCCACTGCACTCACCGTCTCCTCGTTTTGATGTGACAAACTAATCGTGCATAATACGAGAAATTCACAAGGTTGAGAAGATGTGAGCTCGAAATGTAAGCCAGCACAGTCAGCTGAATTCAATCAAATCACTCACTCAGTGATTTCATTTGAGTTTAAATACAATTTTAATGTTTTTATTTCAATAGTGTAAAATTACTTTTACATGTAGAGCTTGTTTTTTTGCCTCTGCGCCGGTGATAGCCCTGACCGGACGCATTATGTCTTCGGGTTGTCCATCCGTCCGTCCGTAGATTCTCATGAAATCGATTTGTCAGGAATGCTTTGAGCGAATTTCTTCAAACTTGGCAAATTCAAGAATTCATATACTAATTATGACAATTTCACACAAATGTCTAACAGGATAAAATGATGAAGTGATGACATTTTGAACTGACATGGATGTAAACTGCAACTTGACTTGGTTGGCAGAGGTGTACAAACACGAGGCGGTAATTGTAGTTTCATTTGAAATGCTTTCTGATAAGGTGTACTTTACAGTAAATGAATAAGTTGTAATTAACAGCTGCAATAATTACAATTACCGCCTTGCGGTTGTATGCCTCCGCCAACCAGTCAAACTGCAGTTTATATCAATGTCTGTCCAAAATGTCATCACTTAATCATTTTATCCTGTTTGACATTTGTGTGAAATTGTCATAATTAAAATGTAAATGTAAATTTTACTGTCACACATTGTCACAACACAGCACATCACACAGTGAAATTTCGGCTCTGTATTTAACCCCTCCTAGTATACTAGGACCAGTGGGAGCAGTTTTTTTTAGGGGGTCGGTGCCTTGCTCAAGGACACCTCAGTAGTGCCCAAGAGGCGAACTGGAACCTGTTCAGCTACCAGTCCACGCTCTGTACTTGGTCCATGTGGGGACTTGAACCTGCAACCCTCCGGTTCCCAAGCCAAGTGCCCACGGACTGAGCTACTGCCACCTTCGCCGGCATATGAACGTTAATTCTTGAGTTATGGCAAAAAAACTGTTTTCTGAGGTCACAGTGACCTTTGACCACCAAAATCTCATCAGTTTATCTTTGAGTCCAAGTGGACGTTTGTGCCAAATTTGAAGAAATTCCCTCAAGGTGTTCCTTAGATATCACGTTCATGAGAATGGGGCGGACAGGCGGACAACCCGGAAACCCATGCTTCTCCGCTTCCACGTGAAAATGCACAGGTGTTATTTAGAGATGCTCGTTGTTAGATTTTGGGTATAATTAAATCTGTCCAGTTTAATTCTGCTGTGTCATTTTGAAGCCGCCTCCTGACAGGAAGTTGGATATGGTAGACCATCTCTTCTTGACATACAGTAACTAATTCACTTTAATTTGTGCAACAAAGTGAAAAATTCAGTGTGCCTGTTCCTTTGCAATACTTTAAATACTGCAATAAAGCCATTAGTCCGTATCTGAAAGACGTGTTTCACGCTATGATTCAAATAAAATGTCTTTTATGTGTGTTTGTTTACCTTTCTCGTTCTCCGGCACCAGCGTTTCAATGGGAGGCTCCAGCTCTCCGCTGTCCAGCAGGCAGCACTTTGCCTGGGACAGAAAGAGGCGCAGACCCTGCAGGAGCTGCACAGAGGTCACACGTGACGAGGAAGAGGATGAAGAGGAGGAAGCCAGGGATTTGAGCGCCTCTCTCTGTTCCAGGACAAAGTCCTGAACCATGCCCCCAAAGATGGAGCGCCTGTCTCTGGACAGCTCCTCCACCAGCCGCGTGAGCCGCTTGTCCGGAGCAAAGAAACACACGAAGGCCTCGCTCATGCGGTGCAGCCCGCCGCGGCCTCGAGAGCGCACGAGCGGCGGCCGCTGGTAGAAGTGAGTTTGGGCCTCGGCCGCGCTTTCTGGATCTGAATCCGAGTCATTGTCCTCGTCCATGCTGCTGAAGGAGCTGCTGCTGTCGAGCTCGGCCAGGGACGGTGCCGGGCGGCGCTCCAGGTTCAGAACGGCCACCTGGATGCCTTGCTCGTCTGCTCGGGCGGACTGCTGGGGCTGTGGAGGCTGCTCCACCTGTGCAGAAGTCTTGACCAGGACAGAAGGGATCATTTTACAGCATGATAATTGACATATCGTGGTACAAAATAAGAAAGCAAGCTTAATATGAGACATTTAAGATGATTTTCTAAACTTCCTAATATTCACAGTCCCACATAGAAGGGAAGACATGATCTGATTACTTGTGGCACGTAGACAGGAATCATGTCCTCTTCCTCTGCAGAACCCGGCGATACAGCGGGGGTTCTCCTCAGGACCCCCGCCCCGGGGTGAACTCTCCTCTGCGGGTTACTGCCAGCCTTCTGCAGCCTCTCTAAGCCGCCGGGCTGCTCCAACGACGAGGGAGGCGAGTAGGAGCCGACCCCCTCCAGGGACAGATTCATGGAGGACTCGGAGAGCCGGAGCCGCATGCTGCGCTTGAAGCGGTGCCGTTTGTTGGAGGCACTGTGGTTAATGAGTTGTGGCTGCTGTTGAAAAGAAAAAAAGTGGATTCAGTCCATCATCTTACAAGAGCCAGCGGCTTTTTGAACTGTTTATTTTTCAAAGGGTCTAAAGTGAAGTGCAAGGTGAAGAGTATTATATCAGCAGTCATATAGGAGGATGGATTTAAAACCCTTATAATGGACTTAACTTTGAAAAACAGTGGAGTTCTTAAATGGTCTCAGAGAAACCTTCACTACTAACCATGCTGATCTCCAGCTGAAGGAAGAGTGGATTGATGAAGCAGATTTTTCCAGGTCTACCTCGGGTCAGCAGGGCATATCGCTCCTGGGCCGCAGGACCCTGGCTGCTGCTGGTTGATGCAACCGGGTCCAACGGTCCGTTTTGGATCTCCGAAGCAGTCGGTGTGCTCCAGAAGTCTAGTCCAGAAAGAAGAAGAGAGTTTGGATACCGACGTTTTTCAGTTAAACATTCAATAATTGCAGATAATACCAAACAACCAATCTGATCCTTTCTAGTTTGTTTGCAGCAATTGTGCAAATATTTCAAAATCCGAGTGGTAATAATTGACTTGTTGTGTAAAAATGCTACACATAGAAGCTTTATTTTTCTCTTTTCAGGAGACTTAACTTGCTTGAGAACTAGCATTTTGTCATTTTACAAAAAACAGTAATCAAACAAAACAACAAAAATGCAATACAATTAATATATATAATAAAATATTATATATAAATAAAATATGTGCTGTATAATGTAAGCTTGACACCGATTTTGCAGAACGAGTCCTTTCTCTTTGAGCTGCAGTCAGTGACACATGTCTTGTGTCATTTTTAGCCATCTTGAAGTCGCACCTCGCTCTCTTCTGCTGCTGCGCTGCATCAATACGCGTTACTGTGTTAAAATAGATGCAAGCTGGCAGTCACTACTTTAGTCACTATTTCCTTTACTTTCTCACTTTGCTGAGGAGAAGCCATAACAAAGGAACTTCACTGCATCCTCACCGTTTCCGATGCTGCAAGGTGGTAATCTACACAAAGAATGTATAAAACGTTTAGCAATATTTGTCGGTATGCTCTCTATTTGGTAGTTGCTTAGTTGGTGAGCAATGTGAAAGTAGCACACAAAGAGTGACTAATACTGCGTTCACACTACGAGTGACACAGCAACAGGCTACAAGTCATTTTCAATGGAAGCCAGTGAAGCTACAAATTGACACCTGAGGGCACGGATAGAAGTCGCACAGAACTGTGTGTATGACTGATTTAATGAGACACAAAATGAAACAGAAGGGCTAATAAACAGTATTTACTACATCTTTTTTACTATTGACGCACGAAGCAGCCATGCTGGTGAGGTTTGTCCAGACTTTCCAAGTTGGAAAGCTGACTTCAGGGGGCGCTCCAGTTGAAATTCTGACTTACAATTGGAACGCAGCATCAGTAAGTTTAGTTTGAAAAGGATGAGAGGTCTTCGATCACTGTACCTTGTCCCATGTGTGAGATGGACTCCAGCTGCCTGTGTGTCGCGGCTTTAGCGATGGCCTCTGGTAGCTGAAGCGGGAAGGGCAACACATCTCTACAGACGAGGAAAAAAATGGACACAAAAAGAAGTTAAATTAAAACTCCGAGCATGTGTGTGACCATGGGATTTCCAGAAGATCTTGGCTGAATGACATCAGGTGCACTGCACGGTCAAAAGTACGTGGACACCCGCATGTGATTCGTTTTGAGATTTGCTCACATTCAGCCACAAGAGCATCAGTGAGGTTGACCGCTGATTTTGGGCTCTGTGCAGGCCAGTTAATGTCTTCCGCACCAAACTGGGAAAACAATTCCTTTATGGATCTCACTTTGTGCATAAGCGTATTGTCATGTTGTAACAAGAAAGGGCCTTCTCTAAATCAAAAAGTTGAAAGCACACTATTGTCTAATACATCACCGTGGTTTCTCTTCATTGGAACTAAGGTTGAAAACCATGAAAAACTGTCCACATATTTTTGCTGTGTTTCAGTTAAAACGATACATCACCTGCTGATACAGTAGAAGGCCACCAGTCGACACAGGTCAGGGAAGGTGAGTGCTGAGCTCTCCAAGGCGAATGCTGGTTATAGAAGAGACAGAGTTTGAGTGACAGCTGTGGAGGCGTTGGGAGACTTGTTCACATCTAACAGGAAATATCATCTGGAGGACCCATCCTCTCTGTCCCACTATACTTTACCCTGTAAATGTTTGAACTGCACCGCACCAGCAAAGAGAAATATATATCACAGGTGGAAAATAATGCTAATCCAGCTTGTTTCATACTCACTGGAGTCCTCCTCACAGATGAAGCACTCCTTAATAGACGAGGCACTTTTGTCCGCCGTCACTCTCAAACACAACACCTTCCTCTGGCTGGAGCTGCATTTACGCACCAAAAAGGTCTGGAAGTAACCAAACAACACGGCACAGAATAAAGCAACAGGGATGTTGTGGAGGAGGCACAGATGGTGCAAACAGCAATGTAAAGCACAAAATAATACCAAGATAAACAATGAAAAATATGTTAGCGTTCAGCAACTTTAGGGGAAATTAAAGCAAATGTAGTAAAATCTTAAATACCGCAGTGTAATCTTTACATTTATCAATATATTCCTGCATTTTTTTAACTGATAAGGTCACATGATTGAAATAACTGACTAGTCCGTACCCCAACCGGCTCTCTGAGCAGGCAATAGAGGGCAGAGTCCTGGCTGAACGACAGCTGCAGCCACACAGGATGTGTGATTAGCAGGCGATCCAGGACGCTGAAGACCCGCTGAGAGCCTCGATGGGTGCTGCCCGTCTCCTGCATCTGGAACACATGAACCAGTTTATCACTCAACAACCATCAGATGAGTTATTCCTCATTTTCTATGTCTGTTTGAACATCTATTTCTACAAAAAAAAATCATATTAATTATTGCTGTTAGCCCTATTTAGTCTGTATTTGTCAACTTGTCTATACTAAATAGTTGTCCACAAGGTCTTTGGGCTGCAATGAGTAAAATATATATGATGATATTTAGTATATGAGTACAGTTTGTCCAGATTTTCCTTTAGAGTTGTGCCCAGACTGTGCCCCCTGAAGCTGAAGTGAAACCTACGCACTAAACAAGTGCACTTATAGATAAAAAGGTGAACATACACACATGTAGCTGCTTATACAACACTCTCACACTGCAAGTATTGAGATTAGGGCTGAGTGATATGGAGAAAATCAAATATCACGATATTTTTGAGCAAATACCTCGATATTGTGACAATACTGTAGGGTAAAATATTTAGATTTTTGATAAATAATCAGCAGTAATTTGGATACAATGACTAAAATTACATTAAATTTTATTATTAAATTGAATTAAATTGAATCGAAATTGTATTGTAGCAGACTTTGTGAATATTTTCTGTTGTTGTCCAAAGAATCAATATAATATGTATCGTGATGAAACTTGCGCGCACCCTTAAATAACAGTATGTCATAATAATATGCTAATTCAACTACAGGAGAGACTTGATGTTCTCTGCAACTAGGTGGAAAAAAAATATGTGAGTATATCGGTTTGGGCCAAAATCCAATGTGCTGCATCCTTAGTCATATCTCTCTCTCTCCACGTTTCCTGGTTTAATGAAATCCAATCAGACTGTGACTGCATTACCACAAATCTGATTTGTGTCTGATTCAGGTCGCTAAGCAAAAAGATGTCAGATTTAATTTTTGTCAGTTAAAAAAAGGCAGATATTTTGTTTCATTTTTTTTCAAAATTATTATCCTTTTTTAGGATGTTTTATGCCTTTATAGATAGCTTTAGTGGAGAGATGACAGGAAGGGGGTGAGAGAGAGAGAGAGATGCAACAAGGGTTCCGGCTGGATTCGAGCCGAGGACGTAGGGTTGTACAATTAATAGAATATTAATAGCGATCACAATTTTGGCTTCCCACAATTAAATTAATAAAAATCATCGACTGCAATATTGACGTTTAAAATGCTCCGCTCATAGAAAACTCTGCTGCATATCAAATCAAGCGCTTCCTAAACCAACAGCCAGCCACCAGGGGGCGACCCAGATGTTTTGGCTTCACTTTTGGGAAGCTGTCATGCCACAGTCCAGAGTAGAAGAGTAATATACTGTATATTACTCATTTTAACAGAGAGCAGACAAGCAAAACGAAAATGCACTGAATTCAGGTGAAGAAGAACCTTATTTTAAGTCTTATTTTGATGCAGAAATTTGTTAATTAGCAGATCAAGCAGAAAGCACAATGCGAAAGTGAAAACAGTGCTCTGTTGATATAATTTTGGGTAAAAAGGTCTTGATACAATTTTATTTTCTTCTAGGAGATGCACTATGAGTTAGGAGTGTAAGAAAATATCGATACACATGAGCATCGCGATATTATGTTGTGCGATACTGTATGATTTTTAATTAACCTCTTAAAAATCCAATGGCCCGCTGTCGGGCTTTGCCGCTATTTGATCTTTCGAAGGTTAAGGAATCCATTGGTACCAACCGTGTCATACAGACGCAAAGGAGGCTAAATAACGCTCCAAAGTTACACTCAATTTGGGTGAGGAAAAACTGGCATGGCAATTTTCAAAAGGGGTCCTTTGACCTCTGACTTTTAGATATGTGAATGAAAATGGGTTCTATGGGTACCCACGAGTCTCCCCTTTACAGACATGCTCACTTTATGATAATCACATGCAGTTTGGGGAAAAAACATCCAGTTTTTGCATGCAGTATAAATGGATTATTTTTGATTATTCTAAAATTGTGTATTTATACTATGACAGTTTTCCTAAAATTAAATTAAAAAATTAAAAAAATTAAAAAAATTGCAATATATTGAATTGTTACCCCAATGTCATGATACGTATTGTATCTCAGCCCTAATGTGAATACAGACCAGTCTTATTTTGATACAAAGATTTGTACATTAGCAGGAATGTAGCACAACATGGGAGTGAAAGCAGTGCTCTGCTTGTTTAAATGTGAAAGTGCAATAAAATCCCTAAAATCAATGAATAATAATGATACATAATTGTGATCTCCATATTGATTAAATGTAATTATTTTAGTCATAATCGTGCAGCCCTACGACGACGTTGTCGTTCACGCTCAGCCAAGTTTGTCTTAAAGTGCCGTTAACTAACTTATTCGTCACCAAACTTCAGTTCAAAGTTACTAAACATTTTAAAGCAGCTTTACATCCTTCTGTTCAATCTATAATCAACGTGTTGTTGTGGGCTTCAGTGTGCTGTACACCTCTCCTCCTTCTGTCTCCACTATAACAACAGAAAACACCACATATTTCTAAAGAAACACTGTTTGAACTTCTGGCAAAAGATGCACTTTTACATGTGCTTCAATCATTCAGCTTGAACTGTGTGTGTGTGTGTGTGTGTGTGTGTGTTTTCCTTATTTTTGGCCCTTTAGTGTTCAATCACAGATTTACTCTCTCTCTCTTTCTCTCTCAGATGGGCTTGCTGCTGGATGTCACACTGTGTGGGCTGCCGGCGAACGCTTGTGAGCGTAGCAGCAGATGGTTGCCATAGCAACCTGGGCCTACACATCCTACCAGGCATTCCCACTCAGTGAAACACCCTTTCCCTGACAAGTTGGAGATGCGCGTGCACATGCAAACACACATATTCATACAGTATACAGCGCACACACACACACACACACACACACACACAGTATCTTAAAACAGTGACAGGTTTTTCCGGAGTGCAGAGGTGTTTTATTTCTAGGAAGCTTCTTTTTATTTCTTTTCCCCCCATTGCCGTCAATAATTCTTAGTTGCTTCCTCCCTCACATCAGAGCGCCAAAGTTAATTTCTGAGTAATGACTGTGCTGCTCCGAAATCAGATGCAGCAGCCTGTTTCTGCGTATTAGAGTAAGCATTAATATTGCTTTCATTCTATAACACATTTGAATTTATCTCATTTTTCATCCCCTCCTGCAACTTGTTACATAACTCTCCCCTCCTCTTGGGGAAACCAGTTATTTGCGCGCCAATCTGCATTCCGTAGGATCATTAGAAGGTAACGGTAAATAGCATTAGAGGGGTTGGGAATCAGGTAAAGAGGACATCAATCAAAGGACAGGGGTCGCTGTTATATAATAATCACAGGTTTGTGTTCTGGCAGCTGGAAGGCTTTAGAGGAAACTGTTGATCATGTTAAAATATTAGAAGAATTGAAAACCCCAAAAGAGTAATTGTCTGATAATAGTTTAGCAACTGTAACTAGACAGGGAAGGCGTGCCACACTTTGGATATCTCCACATTCAGAAACGGTGTGCACGGGGCTATTGTGAGAGCCACACTCGGTTAACAAAGAGCTTAAAACCAAAAAATACAAGCAAATATCAGTAAGCTAATGCGGAAGTGCCTTAAACTTGCATTCTTTCTAATAGCCAGCAGGGGGCGACGAAGTCAGAAGTCAGATTGTATTGAAGTCTATGTGAAAATGAGCCTACTTCTCACTTGATTTATTACCTCAGTAAACATTGTAAACATGAGTTTATGGTCTCAATCGCTAGTTTCAAGTCTTCTTCAATACAGCATGATGTTCATTTGGTAAATTATGGTCCCCTTTAAAGTCAAATAGACCATAAAGCAAGGGGTGCTTTAGCGCGTGGCTACCTTTTGATTGACAGGTCGCTACCGTGCCGTTGTCCGGTCTTGTCCGTGTTTTCGTCTCACAACTTTAACCCTTTCACAGTGTGTTTTCAGTTCATGAAAGTTAATTGTAACCTTTTTGGTCGCCTATAAATGTCTTATTCAGCATTCGGTTGTACTTAGCTCCCTCTTGTGTCACTTGTAGTTTCAAATAACCAAGATGGCAACGGCCAAAATACTGAACTCAAGGCTTCAAAACGGCAACCAATGGGTTACGTCACGGTGAGTATATCCACTTCTTATATACAGTCCATGGTAAATATATAAGGAATGGATGGTGAGTTCGTCTGCTCTAATGTTAGCTGCATACATTAGCATGCCCAGCAGCTGACTAACTACCTACAGAAGTACCTTGACCCAGTTGAGCCTCTCATGTATTTGCATAAATCTGTGTTTTTCAAACATCTCCAGTTAATTATCTGTTAGAGAAACTGATGGTTACTCGAGCGTGTTGCTAATACATACAGTCTATGCATGAGAGGCAGAAACTGGGTATCATGATACATACATGATAATGTATGCCGTCTCAGTGCATATCTTAGACCACTTGTCTGTTTGTCTAGACCAAATCAGAGTGAAATTGACACTTTTGGTTTGTTTTCTATTTAGTCTGGTTCGGTTTCACAGCGCACAAATCAAAGTGGACCAAATAAAAAAAAAAGAAGTTGCTGAGGGGCGTGTAGGAAGGAACGAATTTATCTTTTTCATCTCGAGATCTGCCACTTCTAAGCAGGGAATCGCGTACTCTGATGCTGTCCAAGTGTCCCTTCTCCTCCGGTTCACAGACTTCATAAACGTCACTATTTTTGTTGACATTATTTAGCATATTCTTTATGTTCTCTTTGGCCCAGATGTCAAGCAAAACATCAGACTTCTGCAGCAGTCCAGGTCAGTCCTCTCCCACTCGTGTTAACCTGTCGTTTAGCTGTGTGTATCTCAACAAATGCTCACACAAGCAGCCTGTGTTTTGGTTCGCTTGGAAACGGTCCGAGACCACCTCTCGCAAGCGATCACGGACCGGTTGTTTTGGTCCACACCATAGTATGATTACTGCATTAACAACCGGCAAAATGAACCACACCAGAGTTTGATTAAAGTGGACTAAATGTTGGCTTGTGAAAGCCAAGGTTTTTGTTTTAAAATTAATCAGCTGGAAACATTAAAAAGTCACCTGGAGACTTCACCAAATCATGATTTTGCATTAGCCTTCACTTATACTAGTTAGCCACGGTTGGAAAAATCTGCTAGCGACAACACAAAATCAAAGATCGGCAGCTAAAAATGTGAAGCCTGCTTTTGTTTACCAGGCATAGCAACAGTAACTAAGGGGGGCAGGGCTGAGCGAACTGTCAAATGCAAATAAATAAAGCAGACTGTTTTATCTGTCAGACGGTGCCTTCAAATGAAACTCATGAGCTCGTGTTCACAACATGGGAAGTCATGTATACAATATGGTTGGCGTTCAAGTGGTTAAGTTGTGAGAACACCGCTGCAAAGCAACGGCAATATTGACGTTACTGTCGGCGTCTAGAAGCCACAGAGGCTAACAATTATGTTAATATTAATATTATATTTATTATAAAATGACAAAGAAAAACAATATACGTCTAAAATTACAATATATTGATTTATTATGCACCAAAAAATGAACTTCCATGGGCTCCGTTATTTCTGACAATGTCAACAAACACAACTCGTGTACGTACGAAGTCGTGAATACCCCAATAGGGGGGGCGTTCATATGGACTCTTCTCGTGAACACGGTAAACACGACCCCATTTGAAGGCACCGAGAGATACACTTCAGACATTCCTCACTTCAAAAGTGACACACTTCACATGCGCACTTCAAGTCAACAAGCATCATCGTCTCCATATTAAGAGTCACATATTTGGTATTTCAAGGTGGGCTTTAAAAAATATGCTGTGAGCGTGAGTGGGCCTGTGGAGTCACACCATTGTGTAGCCAACCTCCACGCAGATCCACAGTCCGATGACCCAACCGCACGCACACACACACACACAACCACACAAGGCTGTAAGAGGGAAAAAAAACAGAGAGCAAGACCCTTGTGTTTCGCTAGCCATTTCCAGGTCCGCCTTACATAAAAATGCAACGCTGCCCACACACACACACACACACACACACACACGGAGACTTATGTAATTCCCTCAGAGAAAGAGAGCCACACAGAGAGGGAGAAACAGAAGATAAAAGATAAAAATGATGAAAAGCAGCGACTGAAAATTAAAGCTGGGTAAGGAAATCACAACTTCAGTGGGCCTGCAGCGCTCCAGTTCACGCTGGCAGACTGGAAGTGTAATAAGCTGAAGGAGACGTACACTGTATATCTAACAAGGTGTTTTTGCACCTGAGGGCAGCAGCAGCAGCAGCAGCAGTAGCAGCAACAGCCGGGAACCCAGCGGGATAGACCAGAAAAGTCTGCTGAGGACTTAACAAGTAGATGAAAAGACAGTTAGGGCAAGACTTGTCTGAAGGAGGATGAAGGGAGTAGAGGGAGAAAAAGGAGTGCTGAGCCCAGTAGTGGGAGTCTGTTGGGAGTTGTAGAGGAAAGTGGAGTTTCGAAAAAACCCTAAATTACGTTCCCTGTTCTGGGAGACATGCTCAGTGGAGGGGGAATTGGCTCGTACAGGCAAAATCTGGAGTGAGCGTTTACAGTGCCAAAAAATCAGCGTGCGGATAATAGGTATTTTGGAAAGGGAACATCAGATCTTATTGTGCAAATGTTGACTGACTGCTACCGAAAACCTGACACCTTTTTTTTTTTGCTGAAGAGATTTGGAGAGAGATGCAAAAGTGGACAGAAGGACTGACCGACGTTGCTGGCTGAGCGAGTGATGACGGATTGATGGAGTGACTCAAACGCTTCTGAGAAAACACAGCCGGTGGCGGTGCTATAGGTATCAGTGTTGAATTGCATTTTCCTGTAGATTTTCAAGGTGTTTATGCAGCCTAAGAATAAGTAGGATTTACGCAGAAGACATCACCAGCCCGTCACTCATCGGACCACAGTGTCACGCATCCGTTAGTCCGATATATACGCAATTTTTCACGATGAATTCTTGAGTAGAAAGGGATCCAAGACAAGAAAAAGAAGGCTTTCAGGGCTGGAAGGTGAAGCGGAAGTTAAATTGACTTGAATGAAGCTGAAGAGGAGGATGATAACAACACAGGAGAACAGTGTAGGATGGAAGAGATCACTGACAGTGAGCTGCTAACTGGGGAGCTCAGCCTGGTGCAGATGGACAACATCATGGCGTCCAGATTTGTCCACCTCCGGACCAGTGCCCCATCTGGTTACACAGTGGCGGCCCCCCAAAAAGGGATCAACCTTATTTGAAGAATCTCAACACCTCCAGATGTTCCCTGATGACAGCCTTGTCATGCGAAAGCAGAGGAAGGAGGAGGACATGAGTCTGGTGAGGAGGTGTTGCAAGGAGAACCACCCACAGCTCGGCGTCTGCAAGGTGAAGGAGAACAAAACGAACTGGAACCATCCAGAGTGAGGAGGTGAATGAAGTGGAGGCTTTGCATGCAACTTCACATACTTGCAAAGTGCATGGAGCAAGAAAATCACTCTTAAAGGCTCTTAATTGGTTTAATTACAAGCGGCGACAGCAACGCAAGGGGTAGTCAGTGTCCTAACTGGATGCGACGCGAGCGAGCGTCAGCGACAAAATCAGCTTGATTACATTGTTTTCTATTGGAATGTCTATTGGCGCAACGTTTTGAGCTGAACTTTTGTCAGACGCCTTGTTCCCATTTTTTCTGTCAGAATCTTACGAGAACCGACAAGTCGATGCCAAAATTTAAAAAAAGTGACGGTACTCTTTTTCTACAGTACCGATGGTACCGTACGATGCATGTAAAGGTCGTTGGTAGTGATGTGACGGTGAGGAAATTTTTCCCACCGGTTAATAAACGTGTGACAACACCGGTGTTACCGATTACACCGGACATCTTACAAGAAAGATTACGGTCAACAAGTGCAAAGCGCTGACTCTGATCTTTAGTGTCAGGTGGCGGTGTGTCTGGCCTCTCCATGCACACCGGCTGTGACGGCTCCATCCACCTCGCGCCGATTACCTCATTAACGGTATACATTGGGATTATACGTGAAATATTGCCAAATAGGTGTGTTTGCTTTTCACTTCAACAACAAATCCTCTGCCTCCTGCTCCTACTACTCTGAGCTGACGGACCAGATGCGTTCACAGTCAGTATGTAGTGTCCGTCGTCTGACTATGGATTGATAACATGCCGCTGATACGCCAAAATGAACAAAATGGGTCAATTCTTTTTAATTTTTAATAAAAGAGTGCCTGTTGAATTACATGGGATTTATTGTTGTTGTTTTTGGGTGTTTTTATCGTGGTATCGAATTGGTATTGAGAATCGTGGAAATTCACTGGTATTGGTATCGACTACTAGATTTCTGGTATCGTGACATCCCTAGTTACGTCTGGTTACGTCTCCAGTCCGATATGGAGCTCACAGCTGATATGTACGTGGTTTGTTTACATGACGTAACAAAAGTGCATATTTAACGTATTCAGTGTGGACAGAGAGCGTCCGATGCTACGTGATGCGGCGCGATAGTCGGACGCTCGTATCCAGTTAGGACACGGTGTAAAAATCAGCTCATAGAAATGTGACACTTGCCTGAGGCCTAGTCCGTACGTACACAGATATGTTTGTAAACAGTGTTTTTCCTCCTTCGTTCTAAAAAAAAAAAAAAAATCCTGTCTGCGCAAGCACGGTTTAAAGAAAAATCTCTGTCCAGATGAAAATGCAAAAACACAATGTAAGCGCTGTCGACACCACACACACATACTGGCGACGTTGGCGGTGGGGTCAGTGTCGTGGGAGTGTTGCGTTGGATAAGTAGCAGTAACCTCCGTAGTGCATTCTGACGCCTCTGTTACTCAATATAGTGGAAGAGTAACTGTACATTTATGTGTAAAAATGCAAAAAAGCCCTGTTAGCAAGGTTATTTGGCCACGTCCGCCATTCATGGATGTATTTATGCTGCTGTCGCACGACATGTCGCCTCATTAGTGATGCCTCATAAAGGAGAAAATGGCGCACACTCTGCCAAAAACTCAATTCTCCCTGTCTACATGTCAACACTGAAAACAGAGTTTCTGAAAAGCTCTGTTTTCAGTGACCTAAAACGCTGTTTAGGTGTGGATGAAAGGCCAAAACACATAGAAAGAGGTACGTTTACAAAAATACCTGTGCACTTCAGGTCAAGGCCTGAGATAGGTAATCAAAGAAAACATTTAACCTTCTTAATTTTTCACTACATCATTATACACGGTGGTGCCGTAACGAAAACAAGCACGTTTACACAATCTTCCATTCGTGTTTACTTATTTGTGAAGGTTTGATTTCTTATCTTCAGATTACAGCATCCGAAATCAGTTTTTGGCAGCTGACTCTCAAATCTTGACACCGTGCTCTACTTGTTCTGCGGTGCAATACATCATACAAAACAAAGTGTCATCTTACTTTGATTTTCCCTTTTGCCTTCAACCTGCCTCCTCTACTCCAGTTAGTGATTTCCTACATTTCCCAGAATGACTTTCAGCAGCCTCCACATGCACATGAACGTGTATTCAGCTAAGTATTTTGTGTAGGTGGATGTAGCCATAATGATAGAGATAGTAAGAGCAAAAGAGCACAGGGTCCCTGTGAAGAAGAACCGCCCTTTACACTTAACTTCTCGCTGCGTTGCATTCTGGTCTCTTGAGGATACAACCGGAGGAGAAATTAATATCTCTTGCTTCTTCTAAGATTATTTTCTGATCAATGCTGCTGATGTTCACGGTCTGATGTATGCTCATAAACTCAATTTGAGCTGCGATGGAAAAATATCTCGGTGATAAATCATCCGTGCCGTTCATTGCATTTTAACCACAGCAACACAAAACGTAACTAAATAAGTCCAGAGACAGTTAGAGACTCCTGAGACAGCAGCAGAGGGAGGATGAGGAGGAAACCGAATCCTCCACAACATCTCCCACCCCCTCGGCACCATCGGCAGCCTCTGCTTCATCATCCGAGGTGCAACACAGAGAGAACAACCTTCTCCTAACCTCGAGCCAACAAACATGTAATGGTAGTGATACTGGAAACAGACAGCGATGTCACGCACTTTGCTCGTTGTCACATCCTACATACGGTATTTCCATCTGGAGATTTTGATAAGCAGGCAGCCAGCAAAGCAGCACATATCCGACCACTGGAAATTCACACATTTGATATTCTTATATGCTTTCCTTTCCTTCTAATAAGTTACATAGCTCTTGCTGTTGCTAGGGCTGCACGATTATGGCCAAAATGAGAATTATTTTGATAAATATTGAGATCACAATAATTATCACGATTATTTATAGATTAGGGAACAACATTTTTAGTGCAATTTCACATTTAAATAAACAAACGCTGCTTTTCACGTCCATGTTGTGCTACATTCCAACCGTCAAAAACTCAAAAATGTTATCCTTTTACTTTGTTACTGTCATTTATAGTGGTTATTTGCATAAAAACACACAATTTAAATGATTAGGAAATAAAAGATTGTATTTTTATTAAAATATTTGCTTTAATTTAAAAAAAATATTGGCATTAGTAGTTCTAATTATATATTATAAGCTGCTTAGAGCTAGTGTTAGGAAGTTAAACAGGTCATATTTCCCTCTCTATTATCTATTTCATATTGCTGTGAAAACATCTCATTCAAACTGCTGTATTTATTTAAGTTTTTCATCAAAAACTACATTTAAACTACATTTGAAAACTCATATGAGACTGCTGAAAACTGTCTGGATTTAAATCGGCTGCTGACTGACGGTGCATCTCTAGCTGTTAGTTTAAGAAGCGCTTGATTTATGCATAGTTTTCTGCGTCAATATTGCAGTTGATCATGATCATTTAATTGTGGGAAGCCAAAATCGTTGATCGCAATTAATATTGGATTAATTGTGCAGCCCTACATGATGCTTGAATGATGATTTAAAGCACTGTTTACCTCAGAGAAATCAACTATCACACAACTTCACAACAGCTTTTAGTTAACTGTGAGGGTGTATTTTCCCTATTTTGCTCCTAAGCTGCAAACTTAATTTAGTTGTAACTTGCTCATACATTGAAGGAAATATTCAATTCATATTAAAACTATCTGTCAAAAACTAAATCTAAAACATACACACATGAACGTTTCACCTCTAATTATAAGAGAAAGGAACAACAGACTAGTGTTGTCAAAAATATCAATACTTTATATTTTAAACGGATTTAAAGCGAGTTGACAAACACTGCGTTATATATCTTTTAATATGAATCTAAAATGTTATGCCCTCAATGTCAGTTTTTCCCTGTTGTATTGAAAATGATAGAATATCGATATTTTTCAAGGTATTGTATTGAAGTTAGAAATAAAAGTATCGTGACAACCCTACAACAGTAAGCCCCAAACTTTACTAAAAAACTCGCAGTCCAGTCACAGAATAAAGTGTCCGTACACACTGTCAACGCTGGAGTCTGTACCTTTATACAAACTGTCTCTCTCTCTCTCTCTGCAGAGGCAGCTGAGATCATTTTTGAACTCGAGCAAAGATGCAGAGTTGGTGTAGAAGCTCAGTGTTCAAATTAGCAATTAAAAACTTCAGTTTTTACATTTTCAGCCACGACAGGTGCACCAACAAGTCTCAGTAGTGGGTATGGAGACTTTCCAGCTACAGTAGCTGTGCCAGGTTTTGTGTTTTACAATTATCCACCATAAAGAGCCAAAGTCCTGCTGTCTCTCCTGAGAACACTCGGTTCAACTAGCTTCTGCAACTTGATGGGTTTCCTCAAAGAAGGTTTCTTTAGCGCTGTTATGCATGCAATCTGTTACAGTAGTGGCCTTTTGGTATTCGAACATCGTAATGGCTCTATTAAAAAATTACACGATCCCAATAAGGCTCGAGAAATACATTTTAAAAACCCACGACATACATATACCCCACTGATGCGTTTGTGTGACATTTTGCTGATGTTATCTGAACTGTTTGTAGAAAAGAAACTGATTCACTCACTCAGCTTTTTTTCAATTTGATTCAATTTGAATATAAACCGTGATGATTCACAAATTTCTAAAAATATTTTCTATTTTCCTTCATGATATTACATATAACTACATTTTTAAAAAAAAACTTGATATAAATAATTAAATCTGCCTTTCTTTCTTTTTCCTTTTATAACTGTACTATTAGAGATGCAACAATTAATTGATTCTTTGATTAGTTTTCAACTATTAAAGAAAAAAAAGTCAACATTAGTTATTAGTTAACATGCTGCTGCAACTTCTTGTCACAAATATAAAAATTACAATATGTGATTTCACTGGCAGTTATATGCTATAACTGTACCAAACAACACCTGAGCGCAGTAACTTCTAGGGCTGCACAACATGAGAAAATATGCGATAACGTTGTTGGATATTGCGAAAACGATATTACTTGCGATATATAAAGATATATTAAAGTGTACTCAGTTACTTTCTGCTTTCAGTATACTGCTAAAATACAACAAATTGCTTGTTGATTTAAAAAAGAATGAAAGGAAATTTGATTTTTTATCACAAATGGAACATTGAACTGAACACAAAAGGTACCAATAAAAAAAGGATAGTCACATTTTAAAGTACCGCTTTCTACTGATTCTCTCTTTCAACTAAATAAATAATTTGGAGTGCAATATCGCAGTCTTCTGCGATGTGTTTATTGCGCAAGTTGACATTGCGATGACAATAATAATAAAAAAACCCCGATATATTATGCAGCCCTAGTAACTTCCTGGAGTTTTGTTGTCGCTGTGAGGTTGCTCGGCAACCAGCAGAGATGCCCCACAGTACTGGGCAGATGGATAAACTGTTCACTTCAATACTTAAACTCTCTATATACAGGTAGATAGATAAAAAATAAATGAATAAATGACTTAAACTTTGTCTGAAACGCAACCAACCAATGTTCTGTGTCATTATTATTCATCTATATTCATCGTGCTTGACGCCAACCACAAGCATCAGACTGTAAATCTCTCATTTTGCACAAGAGTGACCATGACGTTGGCTAAGTATAGCCAGCAGCCCATCAGTGCATGCGTAGGATGACTAATGGAACAACATAATTGCAGTGGGCTATAAGTATCCACAGGGGGCAACAGTGGGCACGGGGGCCTGCTGACTGATGACAGGTGTCCGTTTTGATGCCTGCTGCATCAAAAGCGCCGTAGCGATGGCACTCGGGGCCAGTGACAAGGAAGTGTGTGTGTGTTACAGAGTGTGTGTGACGAAGTTGTACAAAGGCATTGGCGTGAGTCAGAAGTAACACTTGGGGCCACAGGAGAGAAGATGGCTTGTTAGCATAACTGTGAATATTCATAATTTTAGAAGCATATATCTGGTGCAGTGATTCAGAAGGGGCATTATCACAAATAAGTCTGTCAGACCAGAGGTGTGTGTGTGTGTGTGTAAAAGACAGAGAGAGGAGCTATGGCATATCCATCATGACGTCATAAAATCTTTAAACTGTCTCATATTTCTACAGAGTCCTTTAACACTCTGAACTCATAAAATCATTCACACTCTTTTGTCAGAGATGCTCTGAAGCAAATAACACAAGACGAGCAAATTACAAGTATGAAGCCCTCAGATAGTGCTGGGTGATATTTGATATAAACTCTACCACAATATGGAAAGGATGTACAAAATCATATGCGAAATAATCAAACTGATGTTCAAAGCAAGTCTCCGTGTTTTACTGTTATATGAATATCGAGTTATCGCACAGCCCTACCCTCAGTTCATTTTTATCTCATATTATTATTAAACTTTAAAATTAAGTTTATTCAAGTGTGCTATTAGCATACTTCTTTTGAACTTAAAATAAGAGAGTATACTTTCAGTTTACTTTTTATGTACTTAGCAGAGATATACTTAACAAAAGTATACTTAAGTATACTTGGCTTATACTGACAAATATACTTAAATGTCTAAGTATACTTGGCTTATACTGACAAGTAGAAAAATCTAAGTATACTTGGCTTATACTGACAAATATACAGAAAAGTTTAAGTATACTTGGGTATACTTGGCTCATACTGACAAGTATACTTAAAAGTCTGAGTACATTTTTATCTCATATTAGTAGTAAACTTTGCTTTTAAACACGGCACAGAGCTCTTTTTTTATTGATTTAATTTAAACAAACATAATAAATAAACTATAAAACAATCAACCTGTTTTCTGATTATTTGTACATTCTTTCTATTTTAATTTTGATATGAATTATGAACGGTGAAGCAACATTTCTGTATTTTGTGCCACCTAGAAGTAAATGTTCACAGGAACATGATTTTGGAATAATTCAAAAGAAGTTTTAATCACATACAGATGTTTTCATCTTGCTATAATCAATATGTTTATTTTAACAATGGATCTAATGACTGAGTTAATGAGGTGTTTTTACAATGTATTTTAGCATCTTTTAACATGCTTTTAGCTCACAGGCTATTTTTCCAGCCCATAACTTCACTATTTAGGGTCACTCTTCCCACCCTTAACAGCGGTTGTTATTATCAAGAAGCTCTGTACGCTACGTTTTCAGCACCAAACGGCAAAGTGAACGAACACAGTGTAGCGTTTAAACCAGCCGCTAAAGAGCGCTCCCTCAGGAGTTGGAGGAGACCAAACACGGAGGAAAAAGAGAGTAAACATTGGACTTACATTCGCCAGGTGGCCAGAAACACGACTCCATATGAATGATAATGTTGCTCCGTATCGTTAACAGCTGGGCGTGTAGCTAAATCACAGATATAAAGTGGTGTAAATACTGTAAGCAGGTGTTAGCACAACACGGTAGTCACATTAACTCAATTGAGTATTTACTATAGTGTTTACAGCTGCTGCCCCCTGGTGGTCAAATTCTGTCATTGCATGTAATAAAATACATACTTTTGATATGAAAGAAATTTACTATATTTACTAAATAGATATTTAGTTTTATAAGGATAATTTATTTTACTTTAGTGGCATTTTAATTTTAAAATAGTTTTAATACTTACTTAATATTAAAACTATACTCATTTTTAACAGTATCATCTGCACTATATTCCCTTTTTTAATAGTCCTGTATCACAGCTGTTACCCTGCACTATATTCAGTTTTAACAGTTTTCTTCATCTCCTTGTATTTTTATATCTGGTATATTTTTTTGTACTTTGCACTACTAACTTTTTTACCATCTTTTTACTAACATGTTTTGCACTATGGAACTGTGATGCTGGAAATTTGAATTTCCCTCGGGATCAATAAAGTTACTATCTATCTATCTATCTATCTGTCTATTAAAATGGGAAAGGGTGGGTGGGAGAGGGGATAAATAAATGCTTTGGTCAGCCCTGGTTTTCATTAGTGTGATCATTTCTAAGTATTTCAATTACAATTGATGACAAAGTTGTAAAGGCCCTGCAACACCCACACAGCTGTTTTCAATCGTTCTGGCTAATTAGTCCTCTGCTCAGGGTGAAGCTGAATGCAGCTCTACTGGGAATTACATGATATTATATCACCAAAGTCTATGAACCAATAACAATATAAACAGCGTAATTTTTCCTGCCTTAACTGGCGCAATAAAACTAACGGGAGAGTGAGGAACCTGTCAGTCTATCACAGTCTTTACAGTCTTAAGAAGAGGTCTAATCAACACCTGTTGGAGTGATATGGGTGCATAATGGATGATTGGTGAGTGATTACATATTTAACTGATGTTTGTTTATTATTTAACTACTTAATGACTTATGAATATTTATTATCAATGAAGGTTGTTTTTTTCTCACCATGCTTTTGAGTTTGCACTTGGCTTCCCTTACCAAAATGAAGTTTATTCAAGTGTGCTATTAGCATACTTCTTTTGAACTTAAAATAAGAGAGTATACTTTCAGTTTACTTTTTATGTACTGAGCAGAGATATACTTAACAAAAGTATACTTAAGTATACTTGGCTAACACTGACAAGTATACTTAAAAGTTTAAGTATACTTGGCTTATGCTGACAAATATACTTAAAAGTCTAAGTATACTCGGCTCATACTGACAAGTATACAGAAAAGTCTAAGTATACTTGGCTCATACTGACAAATATACTTAAAAGTCTAAGCATACTTGGCTCATACTAACAAGTATACAGAAAAGTTGAAGTATACTTGGCTTATAAGCCTACTTACTTAATCTTTTGATCAAGATATACTTAAGAAAAGTATAATTAAGTATCCTTGCTTTATAGGCCTACAAAAAAGAATACTTGGCTTAAAGTTGTGCTTACGTTTTGATAGAGTAGCCTATTAAAGTGTGTGAGAGTTTGTAAAAGGATGTTTTGATATGAATTTACTTCAATTCATCAAGTTTTTGGATTATCCGTTCACCGTAGAGGCATGCTCATCACAAATCATCAAGTCAAATAGCAAAAAGGGCAAGTCTCTTTATGTAATACATAAATCATTGGCTAAGTACTATAAGTGAAACCTCAAAAGCAGAGAAGCTCACAAGTAATGTTTTGCAAGTCCAAGTCAAGTCTTGCGATGCCAAATCCGTCCATCTGAACAGGTCATCCAATCTAGCATTGAGTTTTGAAATTGAATTTTTCTCACAATAAGCTGGGTAAACTTGCCAGAATAACAATCTAGTTCCAATCTATCCACTTGTCTCCTGTGAAAACTGAGAAAAACAACTTTTTTCCAAGATGCTGTCACTTGTTACTGTCACTTCTCAAAAGACAAAACAACTGCAACAGTCTCACCATGCTGACAGAGTTTTCACACTTATTTTAATACTGAACACCAGCCTGAATTGCTTAGAAAAACATTCACATTTTTAAGAAAAAAAAAACTGACAGAGGAATGTAAATATTTCTTAGGACTAAAAATAATGAATTAATGCACTTAAAAAAAATTTTTTAACGTCACGTAACCTGCCGTTCCTAGCCTGTTTTGACCCCTGGATGTGAGTCACAGTGTGACTAATGACGGGTCGGCATGAGGAGCACTTTGTATAAAACATTATTTTTGTAAAGGACTGTCGGGTCAGAGGTTTTCCATAAGTGAGTGTGAATAATACCTCGTGCTTTTTGAAGTTTTGTTGGGGATGTTTGAAGTAGATATTTTACAAAATCAAGGACAGCACAGGTGTCCAAGACTTTCGAGACTTTCGAGACCCAGTTTAATGTCTTTGGGGTCAAGGATTTATTTTCTCTAAATAAGATAAGATCACTTAAAAACCAAAGATGTTTTTTCCAAAGACAAACCATAATGATAACACGTGACAGGACAATGGGTAAACAGAAAAAAAACATTTAGCAATTTACTTATTTTTCTCATAAGATTTTAACCCTTAAATGTGTCTTTCTAAGCGCCTAACATTTGGACTTTATTTCATTTTCAATGCCTCTCAAGGGAGTCTACACCCTCGTATGAATCTCCTGAGCGTAGTCTTGACAATGACAATGAGGGATCACTTTCATCCACCATTTTCAGATTGTGTTAGAGTGACCACAAGAGGACAAAAGCCTGAATTAATATTGTACTGTACTCTCTCTGAAACGGCCGGGGAGGGAGGGAGGGATGGTGCCAAGCCAGACCTCTTCTTTTTCAAAATCTACTCTTTTATTAACCCTTTTTTAATGTTTTTGAAATCTTTTCTGAAAGAAATGTACCGTCCGTATTGGAGCATTTGTCCACCAGACTTGCCTAAGAGAAACACGAAAATAAGCCTCAGCAAAATACCACTCTGATAGAGAAACATACTTCCATAAAACAAGTGTTTTAAGTTAATTTGGACAAAAAGACACGTGATTTAGTCACAGTACTCAAATATGTTGATGTGTGGAAAGTAAAAAGTAAATTTGGTGTATTTTTTCTCCAACCTAAACTAACATTGGATCACTTAACTATCACTTTATCAGTGGTGTGGCTGGGATCAAATCTATAGTAGTGATGTCATTTCTTATGTGTGTTGAAGTTTAGTTGTTGATGTTTTACATTCATGCTGTGGTCGGCATGTGATAAGGGATGGTGGAAAGGAGGTACAATAACCGAACGTTATGCTTTATTTTACAGGTTTACAGGTCAGGTTTACTTAATTATTCCTGGAAATTGTCCTTTCTAGTATGTAACTTTTAATTATTAGGAGATTTTTCTTCAACCTTTATTCATAGAGGGTGGTCCAATGAGCGCAGCTCACTCTCTTTTGCGTGGGCGCCTTGTGTATACAGGATGTTAAATGCAACAGTTAGAAAAACATCAAACTTACATGACTGTAAATGAAGGATGAGGGGGCATTAAATATAATCTGAATACAACAATATGGTATAAAAGACAAGTTAACCTTAAACTTCCCAATTTCCCAGATGTCATTGGATACAAATTAGGACGATGGTAAAAGAAAAATGTTCTGTTTGTGTAAGTCTCTAATAATTGAGATTCTAAACAATTCTTTACCAAGGAAATATTATTTTGTAACTTATGTGGCAATCCCAAAGATTTTAATTTAAATAGATGTCTGTTATCTATAGCTAAATGAGGTAACACAATGGTGAATGAGCTTATGGTCCACTGATTAAAGTATTGCAATATTTACATATTTGCAGTATTATGAAATGGGTGTCTGTGGCGACATTCCTGAAAAACAATGGTGTTGCATTCACACAAAAAATGGAGCTATGCACACAGTTCTGAAAACTTGAAGCTCGTGTTCATAGAAATATATTTTTTCTATTCTATTTCAAAGCTCATGAGTCAACAAGAAGACTCCAGACTGCAAAACTCTGAGCATATTTCCATTGTTTTCACTCAAATAGAAATTCTAAATCAACCAGGACTGAAATCTTATGCTTCACAATTGCTTATCTGTAATTCACAAACACACAGAAAGCTTTAAGGTTTGTCAAACTTGACATTAGCATTTCAGTTGGTTGCAGTCTGCAACCTCACCACCAGATGCCACCAAATTCTACACACTGTACCTTTGAAGTCAATTTTAATTTTAGGTTGACAGAGGGCTCTTTACTCTTCTTGAGACGGTCTAAGATAAGCAGTTTTCAGTAATAAGATACTGTAATATTACTTAAAGCTGCAGTGGGTAGAATTGGATCAAATATGGTATAAAACGGTCACTCTATCCTGACAGTAGTGCATGAGAAAAAAAAAGTCATGTGCCTCTGTGTCCTCCGGTGCTCCTAATGGCATCTGCTAGATTTCAGAGACCGAAGGAAAACAACAATCAGAGCCGAGCTGGAGTCTGCTGTCTCTGAGCAGCTGTCAATCACTCGTGAACTCCGATCAAACGGTCAAACTAGGCAGTGCTGATCAAATATGTGAATCAATATTATGTTACGTAAATGCCTATTTCTCGCCACAAATATTTTCAAAAACATCTTGTAGTGTACTTTTTAGCTGTAAAATGAGAAAGTTTGTTGCCCGGCAGCCATGTTGAGATCAGTTGAGGAAATACCAAGCACCGCCCACCAGCCGGAGCAAACCTTCTCATTTTACAGCTAAACAGTTCACTACAAGATGTTTCTGAAAACATTTGAGGAAAGAAATAGGCATTACAGTAACATAATATTGATTCATATTTGATCAGCGCTGCTTAGTTTGACCGTTGATTGACAGCTGCCTCGGTTGAATGAACAGCCAATAGGAACGCTCTCTCTCTGAAATGACCTGTGATTGGCCAAAGTCTCCCGTCACAGGCTAGATTTCTTAAAGCCTGAAAACAGAGCCATGAGGAGGAGCAGAAGTCTAGTTTTCTCTCAGAACACTTAAATTACAATATGCTGAAAGGTTATTATGGAATTTTTACCCAATGAGGCCAAAAACATTCTGCCTACTGCAGCTTTAACTATTGAAACTATTGATGTGACTGGTCAGTGTTTATAATAATAGAGCAGTTATCATCTACAGCGCTGTAACTGAAGTTTTTCTTGCGTGCCAGCCATTATTTTTATATGCCAGATTTTTCAAAATGGTGGACATTTGCTTCTCTCCATCTCTGGTTCCTGCGCGTTGTGTTGTATGATGATGATGAAACAATCCCTGTAGCAGCGATGGGGGAAGCCTGCCATATTATACATGAGTCAGGCTACTGTAACGTGTCTGTCTGCGCACCACTTTCAGCACGGAGGACAGACTGCTCAGCAAAGGACTGAACTCTGTCCAACAGCTCCGAGCGTCATGCTCGGGCACACTGCGATCGCACCCCTCCTACACAACACAGGGCAGAATGCAGCCCCCCTACACACACACACACACACACACACACACACAAATACAAATACACACACACATATTTGGTCATGCCACCTTCAAAATTAACATTCAACAATCACAGACTTCAAGTAGGTAGGCTACATAATCACAGCAATCAGTCCTGCTTCAGGGCCTCATCTGCATAAAAAAAAAAGCCACCCCAAAATCAGCAGTCATGTTAAGTCACAAAACGCCACTTACAGTAATGTGCCTCTCCGAATTAACGAGCAAAACAACAGCCAGGAAGTGGGAACATCACATCCACTCCTACGCAGGCAGGATGGCACTTCAGTTTTTTAAAAGTTATGTAACAGTCCAATGGTGTGAGATTATATTCACTTTGCCCTCAGAGGGGAGACAGGAGATCAAGACACTCCAAATAATAAAAGTCTGAGTGGCTGATTGAGCATTGTTAATAGGTGGTGAAAAGGTGCAGCTCGGCTAAAATACAGGTGCATAAATGACAGATTTTAGTGCTCATGGGTGGCTGGATATAGGTTGAAACATCAGATTGACTGAACTTCTGCAAGCTCGGTGAAAAACAGTGCTTAGTTTGCTGTAAAAAAAGCTGATTTTTAGTTTTCATGGGTGCTGGATTCAGGTTGAAACATCAGCTGCGGGTAAGACTAACTGAACTTCTGCAAGCTCGGTCAAAAACCGTGCATATGACGTTAGTTTGCTGTAAAAAAAAGCAGATTTTAGTTCTGGATTCAGGCTGAAACATCAGCTGCAGGTAAAACTTCTGCTAAATCGTGCAAAGAATCAAACTTTAAAGGCTTCAGATGTTTCCAAAAATCATCACAAGAGAAAGCTCAGGTTTTGAGAACAACAGAACAACCTGAGTACAAACCTGTGGCTGGCAGAATCTCTTCAATGCTGAAACAATTAGAAAAACGTATAATTAAAATGCAGTTTGGCTGCACTCAGCCTGCCTGACTGGCACCACCATTACAGTGGATCCCTTTAATTGATTAATTGGCAGAGTAAAGTGCACAGAGCTTGGATGTGCCAAGGGGACACACACAATAATGCATGAATCATCAAAGCAGCATTGTTTACCAAGACGTCCCCTGCATGCCGACCGGAAACTACGTTAAACAACACACGCCAACGCGCTTTTGAACTTGAAGAATTGAAAGGAGACCTTCAAAAGGGAGGAAGGAAAAATTATTAATACAGATACAGAATCGCCTGCAGCACAGCACAGCCTTGCCTGTGCCAACTCTCCAGGAACTCAGGATTTTTTTTTTTTTTTTAAAGCATGACAACCTCTCTCCAAAAAAATAATCGTCAGAAATAACTTACCTTCTCTCTGCGAAGGTGGTAACAGGTGCGGTGCGGTGCGGTGCGTCTGTTGGTGCTGCTGCGTTAATTACGCGTCCGGTAGACCTCTATAATGGTTATGTATGAAGACTCGAGCCACTGAGTCCGAGCACCATGCTGTGGGAACACGGGCTCGTCAAGGAAATGCGCACAACAGTGGTGACAAGGCGGAGGAGCGCATTTTTAATTCTCTGAGTCTGAGCATCTGAAGTGAGACACAGTCACAGCAGAGACACTGTGTCTGTGTGTGTGTCTGTGTGTGTGTGTCTGTGTGTGTGTGAGTGTGTGTGTCCCCCTCCTCCCTATACCGCCTCTCTGACTCTGACACACTCCACACACCAAATCATATTATACCACTGAAATATTATAACAATAAAAACACTTTGGTCAATTAGGAATATAATAAAAATAGAGTGTATATCAATCCTTAATTCCCTTTAGGAATATTATTATAACTCCATAAAGGACGACATAAGATAAGATAAGATAAGATGAACCTTTATTAATCCCTGGAGGGAAATTCAGGTGTCAAAGCAGCAACATCAGCAAACAGAGTGAAACACAGGAGAGGTATAAAGGTATGCAAAAATGATAAAAACAATAATAGAGATATAAAAGATACAGAGTGAATGGGTGAACGTAGTGTGTGCAGTCCGTCAATAGATAAATGTAGTATGTGCAATAAATAAATGTAATATGTGCATATGTGCAGTCTATAAAGTGGTGTAGAGTGTAAGTAAGTGTAAAGTGCGTCAGTGGTTAGAGTCCAAGATGGTTGCAGATAGTGCATGTTTAAAGGTATATAGTGCATGTGTAAAGGCAGATAGTGCATGTTTAAAGGTAGATAGTGCATGTTTAAAGGTAGATAGTGCATGTTTAAAGGCAGATAGTGCATGTTTTAAAGTTCTTAAAGTCCTAATATAATATACCATCAATAGTAACTTTAACAAAATGAATTACATTAATTTAAACAAATATCATTAAAAAAAATACACCCCTTTTAAAGCCAAAATTAACTCCAACATCAACAGGATAATATGATAAAAAAAATCATATAAACATGATAAATATACCTTAGATATTATTTTAAAGCCACAATAAACTCCAATATCAACAGGTTAATATGATAAAAACATCAGTCCAAATATGCTCCATTACACAATATACTCAGTAATGGTGCAGCTATAAGAGTCTTAAATGCTAATTGAATCATTTTGTATTCATGTAGTGAGCCATGTTAATTATAAATATCCCCTCTCACACTGTGATCATGAGAAAGCTGTTAGACGCGTCATATATAACCGGAACTGGACTTTGACGCACAGTGTGCTTCTTCTTTTTTTTTTTATTGAGTTATTTCTGGACTGCTTCTGCTGCATCCATCATCCATCATCCATCATTTTCCTTTTTTTTACAGGTGAGGATTTGTGGTTCCGCTTCTGCCAGCTGGAGGGAGCCACAGGCCGCGTTTAGCTCCTCACACGGGGCACCATGATAGAACTGGTGAAACGTTATTATGGCTCAATAATAAAGGACAGAAGGTTTAGGAGTTGCTGCAAGCTGTAGTTCATTATGTGTGTGGAATAATCAGGGATTTTTGAACAAACTTTATTTATAAGGTCTCATTTACACAAAACAGATGCAGCTTTTGCAATGAAAACATACCACAAAACACATCCATACACACAAAAATATACAATAACAACTACTCTGTGTCCAAGAAATTATGTTTATATAGGCCTACTATAGGCTACTTATTTCACTAGTCTACCTGAATTACAATTTTTTAGTTTTAAGTGACTCTCATCTGCCAGGTTACGGTCTGTTACAGTCACTTTTTATAGTATTTTTCAGTTTATTCAGGCAGGCCTCTTTCACAATATTTTGACACGTCATAGGAAAAGCAGGTGTACAAATAAAAAACAATAATAATGATAATAATAATAATAATAATAATAATAAAATAAATAAATAAATAAAATGAAATAAAATAAAATAATAATAAAAAAATAAATAAATAAAATGAAATAAAATAAAATAAAATAAAATAAAATAAAATAAAAAAATAAAAAAAATAAAATAAAATAAATAAAATAATATATTGCCGGACAGAATATGAAGTGCATGAGTGCCAACCTCACCACAGCAACGCCCAGCACATGTCTGATACAGTCAGTTTTTAGTTTTTTTTTATTAATTTGTCAATTGTCACATTTCATAACATCAAATAATAAATAATTTTCTAAATGATCAATCCCATCCTTTTTGCACCATACTTATATGACCTATAAAGTATGCACACACAACATACTTTCAGCATGTTTTTTGTGGTGTAAACTCTTAGTTCCAGTGAAAGGAAGTCTTAATACAGCGGCTTACAATGATATGTTTAATAATAATGTTCTTCCAACTTTGTGTCCACCCTTTCCTGTTTCAACATGCCCAAACAAACAAAACGATGAACACAAAGAAATGTTTTTTCCCAGTTTCCCATAATATCACTGGTCTCTTCCTCATCTCAGATGCAAACTTGTTCAAAATACTGCTGCTTGACTTCTCTTCCAGTGCAGTATTGAATTGACTATAAATAAAATATTTCTGTTCCACGGTCTAGACTGGAGAGTGTACTGCTTTGGTGTCCACATACCTTTGGCCATATAGTTATTGTAATTCAGCATGAGCTCACACTTAAACTTGATTCTTCCTTTTCTGTTCTTATGCTATTCTCATGCCACATTATCTCATTTCTGATCAGATTAAGTTGAAACGTGATAATGTCCCTACGCACATTCCTCATTATTATTATTTTTTCTAATTGCCATGTTCGTTGATGTTCTGCCAGCTCCAGATGTTGTTTGGTGTCTGGCTCATTATTCTCTGGGCCTCTGCCATGCATCTTATGACCACAATCGTCCCTCTTTAATTTAATCGGGTTTGTTATTTTTTTTGTTCCCAGTGAGACTTGTTTTTTTCTTGTCATTTTCATGCCTCTCTGGACTCATCCTTGCAGATGAGTGTAACTGTGAAATCCTGCCATTTTGTTAAAATGATGACAATGACACTTACAAACTGCAGAGGGCTGGCATGAGTGACTGAGTGAGTTTACAGTTCTCATGTGTTCCTCTATCAATTTAGTCAATTTCTGCTCCTTGTTCTTCTTTTTCTGCACTTGCTTTGGTCAAAGACCCTAAAAATAGAATTTGTTGAACGCAACTAATGTTAATATCCAAGAATTTAGAAATACTGATGTCGGTCAAAGTTCAATTAACTGCTCAGTTGTATTTAAATCGAGCAGTTCTGTCAGAGAAATTCCTCTGGCAATCAACCACTAAACACAAGAAACTAAACTTAAACATTTGAGATCTGTGTCTGTTTTCCCTGCAGTGCAGTATACCAGATTACATAATAACCTCCAGAACTTTCTAGGAAATTACAGCCCCACAAAATGAAGCATGAAATGCTGATTAAAGACAAAATAGAGCGTGAGATGCACTTGAAAACTAAAAAAAAAAAAAAGCTGTTATGTGGACCTTGTGTTTAGGTTATTTACTCACACATACTGTGAGTGTACATGCTGTTTCAAAGTCTTGTCCGTGCTGCCAGGAACAACAATCTGGTGGAGAAATATGGAGTCATCTATTTATTCATTTGTTGTTTTTTGTTGTCCAAAAAGTATGAGTCTAAAAGTACGAGAATATGACAACACACTAACTATATAATGTCAATTTTAGGGGTTGCTAATATTTGGTTATAAACCAAAGCATTGCACACTAAATGTCTTTCACATTATTGTGTCATTCATACACCTTTTCGTGTGAACGGGCTGAGATTTCATAGCAATCAATCTAATAGTAGTTGTGATATTTCAGCCAGGACCAAAGTGTTGATACGAACAGCAGACAGACAGACATTGCCGTCCCTCGGGCCCAAAATACAGACGTGACCTCAGTGTCCCCGGTGTGGTGGCTACAGCCCTGCTAATATTGACTCTGTCTGTATTTTGTGGCTGAAATACACAATTGCAGGCTCATAATAACAGTGTGCAGCCCTAGCTGTAATGAGAGACATTTTGATACCTCAAATAGCAAAACTAATATACTGCAACCTTTCAGCCAATTAGACTGATATCAGGTCATTAATTGGGTGTTATCAGTGGTTATAAGTCTCATAGATGTGGGTCAGTAGGGCCCTGCTACACCCACTACTAGGTTTTATCATCCATTCACATGTGCAATCACCGAAAGAAGGAATAAAAGAAGATGACAGTGACTTCTAGCGACTGTAGTAATTGTAGTAAAACCAAAAGTGTGTAGTTTTCTTTGTGTTCACAAGCGTTTGTGTTTCACTTTCAGTTTTGAAATGCAGTTATTGTAAGCCAAAAGACAATGTTTTTCCCTAAATGTAACGTAACTTAACTTAACTTAACTTAACTTGACTTGCCTTAACTTAAGTGATTTTGTTGCCTAAACCTAAAGAAGCTGTTTTGTAACATAAAAAACATAACTTTTCATGCAGTTTTACATGTTGTAACGCATTGCTTTTAAGTTTCACTTTCACTTTTACAACATAGTAAGCATAGTAGGCCACTACTTTCCCACATCTACAATACTTATAGCAACCGATAATACCCATTTAATGGCCTGATAACAGTCGACCTTTCCATTATCCGTTGTGCACTCAAACGAAACTACTTTCAAAATATAGATAGCTACATTTCATGTGCCTTTCTAATTAATTTCTGACCAAACTGGCACAAGAAGCTGTATCACTCCAAGGTCACGATGTGTGATGTGCTTCTTTGGCGTCCCATTTTCTCAAGCTGCGGTTCGCTGAACGCCTTCAGGGGAGGAAAAACTCGGCTTTGGATGTTGTGTGGTGTGTGTGGTTCTCAGTGTGTTTCATTCCTGAGTGTTTGCCACGTTAGGACAGCTCCTCCTCTCTAGCATCTTTAACATGCCAAATCACTGTGGGCCAGTTCCTCCGTCCACTGAGTGGAAAAACTACTAGTGTGGCAATCTGCAGCCACTCGGAAACCAACAGCGCTGAGCTAATGCTAATTAATTGGAACACACACACATCTCTTTTCCTGCCCTCTTGCACTCTCTGTGTACACACACACACACACAGACACACACGCACACTCAGGCCGCCCACAGCCTTTCAGAGTGTGAACTAAAATGGAAGTGATGTGTTGTGGTCTCAACGCTGTGCAAAGCATCTCTGACTCACAGAGAGAGAAATGAGCAGAGACACGGACACTGCTCATGTAAGATACTGTCAGTGTGTGTGTTTGTGTGTGTGTGTGTGTGTGTGTGTGGAGGGTGTCATCATGTCAGAAACTGTATGTAGGCTCATATCATATGCTGTGGGGTGGTCATGGAGACAGGCGAGTGTGTTGCTGTTCAGACCTCTCCGTGTCAGGTGAGATGATGGATGGACGACAGGTAGCTGCAGTGTGTGTACAGCACAGTCTTCAGGAGATACTGTACGAGAGTGTGCTCATCCATTTTTAACTTCCACCATCATTACAGTCGAGGATCCACTCAAATATGTGTTTTACTAATTGTGACTTCCGTTGGATGTTTGAGGCCGCAGAATGACGCACGGTGACATTTCATCAACTCATCCGAAGTCAAGAGTGAATCTTAATTAAAACGCTTTTTCTGTGTGCATGCAAATTCACATTTTTTTCTTGCTACCAAACCACAGGGGACACACACACAATCATTTCCATCATTTCTATGCAAATATGTCTAATTTATTCTGCAGCAGTATGTTTGCTGCATGATGGAACTTTTAAGCTCTCGCTGACCCTCTGATGAGTCAGTCGACACCAGCTCAAACTGTTCTGCCAAACAATGTTCAAAGACCACAGAACTTTATTTTGAAAGTTCCCAAAGACACCAATTAAGTTTAGGCTGGATTTTTGGAGAAATGTGTAAAACATGATGCTTAAGACATCTAGAATATTTAAATTTTGAGAAAATGGTGCAGTCATAAAAAGATACTGTCAAATCATATTTACTGTTTTTTCAATCGTACACAATGTTATTGACTTTGAATCTTGTTAGCATAATGTTGGCTTTATGCTAGCGTTATGATAATCAAGATTTCGGGAAAATCTTGATATTGATTTGGGGACAATGGCATGGCTGGATAGTCTTTGTTGTCAAACATACCGTCAAGTTATATTTACCGTTTTCCAATAATACACAATGTTGTTGACTTTGAATCTTGCTAGCATAACATTCAAGTAGTAGCTAGTCTTGTTGTTACTGTCAAATTATATGTAGCCTACTGTTTTTCAACCGTACACAATGTTATTGACTTTGAATCTTGCCAGAAAAATGTTTTTTGGGTTCTATGAGCTGAGCAGACTAGAAATATTTCCGATTGCCAAGAAGCTAAGGTTTGTTCTATTTACTGAAGCAGCGAACGATATTTTTTTTGCATAATAACCTTATGGGTTGATAATGATTGTTTCAGGTATTAGCAAACCCTCAGTGTTACTCAGGTGTTCCCAGCCAACATTTGTATGTGGGGCCCATGTGGGTAGTAAATGGGCTGAAAAATGGTCCATATATGGGATTGTCCATGGGTTCCATAATGACCCCGTGTCAATTGTCCTTGTGGGTTTCATGCAGGAGTACACTGGGTGTCTTATGGGCCCAATCTGGGCAACATAAACCAAAACCCATCTCGGTCCCAGGTTTAAGTTCTATGTGGGAACTACATGGGGACTCCATGGGCTGAAATATGGGTTGTAAGTGGGTTTGTCCACAGTTTCCATGTTGGCTCCATGCACTAATTTCCCAGTAGTGACCCAACTAGGACCCACACAGGTAGCCCGCATGGGGAGCCCATGTGGGACCTACTTAGTTGGTCCAAGTGGGCCCCAGATAAGATGCCCATTTTGGACCCATACCCACTTAGTACCCAGGTACCCCCAGCATAGCCCATGTGCGGCCCACATAACCATTTTGGCTGTGTTGTTGCGAATAGATTGTGAAAAACTTTAGATTTTAGTTGCAAAATGCATGAACATATAAATTAATGGTCTTCATTTTTTTCTGTGGCAAGTGACCATGGTATAAGTGAGATAAAGCTGTGATAATGGGATATAAGGGATAATGCCTGGTGAGGTGTCCATAATCAGGAATTAATGGACTTCACCGTTCTGGCCTCCCAGTCGTCCATTAATTCCTGATAATGGACACCTCGTCAGGCATTATCCCTTAGCCTACATATGATATGACTGCAACAGTGTGGAATAAGATGATCTTTCCAAACTTAAAGCAAACTACGGGGAAGTAAAGGAGGAAACTGGGTGTTAAGGGGTTAAAAAAGAAAGTCAATTTGACACAGAACCATCTTTTGACACCCTTCAAGTGCTCAAGCAATGAAAAGAAGTCAGAGTATGAGGCTGTATCCACACATATGCAATGCCAAACACACGTGCCGACACTCTCACGTGCACATTTCCCACGATGCCCCGGGGGCAGAGCTACATATGACAACAGGCAGAAGAGCTGACTTGGTTTGCCCATGTCCCCCGCGCCCTGTTTATTCCTCTGTCTGTCTGTTTGCCTCCCTTCACCACAGATCAGTCCTCCGCCGCACGGCTCGGTGACGCAGTCGAGTTGACACCTTGTTCGCATCTCCTGGACTCGGAAAGTGACAGCTGAGTCACAGAGTCGGGACAAAACAAGCGCACGCAGGAATACAGTTTGTATACTGGACCGGAGAGGGCTGAAAGAGTTACATCAGGCTGAATATGAAGACACTGCTAATCCTCAGTCTAGTCAGAAAGCAGCATGCAACTGCTGTTCGGAGTGAGAAGTGAGGGTGTTTGCCAAGTGGACAGGATACACAAGGAATGTGACCTGGCTAATTAGACTGTGATCATTTATTGTTCATCAGGGTAGAAAATTGTGTTTATCTCAGCAAGACATGCTCGTAGGTTTCTGGTCCAGTCCTTCCTTTGTTAATTAGTTGTGATTAGACGTCAAAGCATCTGACTCCCAAAGAAATACTGTATTACTGTAGTTTTCTGGCTTGCTGATTATCACATAGGACTAAATTCATGGTAATAAAGTGAATAGATGAAGTGCTGTTCCTACTACAACTGGAGAGGAAACAGAATATACATTGCAAGGATCGGCCGATAACTATATATATATAGTCA
>CAKAOH010033213.1:0-32682 GCA_916701665.1 Sebastiscus tertius
CCCCTCCACGAAACCTACGCCCTTGACTGTACACATCACATTCTCATTAAGGGCTGAGCTCCCATAAACGTCTGATCCTAGAATCACCCCCGGTCCTTCGGGACCTCACAAAGGGTCCAAATATAAATTTGATACAAAAATCTAAGAAAGGAAAATATATATTTCTGTTGCACAAAATGTCTTTTTTTTAACTTTTCTCTAAACTTTCCCCTCTTCTGGCTTTTAAACTTTCTTTAAAAGAAACAGTCTGAGAAAGAGAAAACACGTTTTGGTCAAACTGCTCACAGTTTATGAACAGAGTAGGTGCACAGTGAGGCTATAACATTGGACATGGGGGTCAAAAGTACACAGAGGGGTTTTTTAAGGGGTCACAAGATGGTTTAGATAATCTGACAAAACTGTTGTCTTGTTTACAACCAAGTCTTATCGTGTGGCCACTCATGATTTCAGACTTTGTTGTTACAAACAGCTAAAAATGACAAAACTACAAAGACCCAAATGGTGTTAAACTGTTATTCTCCTTTATGGAGCTTCTAACCGAGCTGTGACTGTTTTATTATTTTGGCTTGAGGAGTTTTCCTCCCCTGTGATGATGTAAATGCTGTTTCATCACAGGGACGCTGCATGCTCTAATACTGCTGACTTTTCACCTTCCCTCATCAGGTTACGTTCAAAGCAGAAGACAGCAAGCCGATGGCCATCTGCCAGGTGAACGTGGAGCCGACGCCACACGTTGTCGACCAGACTTTCCGGCTTTACCATCCCGAGCTCTGCTTCCTCAAGAAAGCCATCCGCCTGCCGCCCTGGGACGACCCCACAGGTAGCCCAGGTTACCCCAGATAGCCCCCATCAGTCCCACAGCCTCCACCCTTCCTCCTCTGAGTCCAGATTGGATAATTTTGTATAAGATTTATTGCATTTTTATTCATTTGCATATTATTGCATTTTTAGTATTGTGTATACATCTTCTGTAGGGTTAGACTCTCCAGGAGGAGCGTGAACACGTAAATGTACGCATACTCTTGCACAGATACCAAAACTTATTTACAGTGTACAAGATGGATGGCAATGAATAATGTATTCCACCTTCATTTTTTATTGTGTTTTTACTGAAATATCAACAAAAACTATCTTTCACAACTTCTATCACAAATAAAGGGTAATAACAACAGAGAGGCATCTGGAAATAGAGCAGGAAATGAAAAGCAAGAACATGTGAAACGGATAATATGAAGAAAACAGCACAGTGTGTACAGCACATATCCATATTTATGTGTATGTATGCATATATGCATCAATATATCACATTAGACTTACTAGACGTACTCACCATTGGCTAGAGCTGATACCATTCTTAACTGCGTCAAACTGCTTAAATACACGTCTAGCTCAGATCTTTACTGTCTGTATATTAATCATTTTATCTTTCTTTTAATGGGGTTAACCAGTTGCAGACCCAGATGTCTCGCCTCGCATTTCCGTACGCTGCAGTGACCCTAACATCATCTGCCAGACAAGGATGCTGGTGAGAGAATGACATCATTTTCTTTTGCTTAAATTATAGCTTCACCACCGTTTCCTGTTTCAGGTTGTAAAGCACTTTATTCTAGCTCACCTGTCATGAATTTCAAGCTGTTTTGATACACAAAAGGTTTGCCCATGCACCATGCCATGCACATTTAAAGTTCTAATGTGAGGTTTCCTTTTGTTTCTGCCTCCTTTTGTCCTTTACCCTTTTCCATTTTTAAATCTTTCTGCCTTTTATTCTGTTTCTGTCTAGGTGCCAGGGGAGCCTCAGGATGTGTACTTGAAAGTGCCAGGGAGTCCCAGTCCACACATAAAAATGTTCTTTGTGATGGTTTTTACGTATGTATTATTTACTGAGCAAGCATACCGTACACAGTGAACACAAACACACACACACATACACACAGCTTAGCCTGAAGATGTATTCTATTTTGGACTAATTAAATTGTTCACGCAGGCTTGAATTAATGAACTAATCAGATGGAGGTTTGGTGGTCTGACTGCCTGAAGTTACAGAACCCGTCCTCTAGTCTTCCAAATCCCCGTCACAGATTAGACCAATATTATGTGTGGGTTTGTTAATAGGTAGGGCCAATGTTTGCTGCTTATTAAAAGTTACTGATTTATCATTCAGCTCTCATATGATGGGTGCGATAAAGTTTTGATTGGTTACATATTTACTGCAGAACTCATCTGCATTAGATCCCCTGTGGAGCTCGCTGGTAATCTAACGCATTTATGTTAACATTCAGTGTCTCTCAGCAAAAGCACATTCTCTTCCTCATGGAGCATTTTTTCAAAGCAAATCTGCCAATTATTTAGCAGAAGTGTGGATCGCATCATCGGCACGCTTGTGCACATACAGCACAAAGTGTAAGAACACAGGTAACACTTTATTTTAAATATAGTAGCAGACTGTACATGACAATGAGATCATCCAGTCCTCCTATATGCTGGAATTATACGAACCTGCCCTACATTTTTCTGTGTGTAAGTAGATAAAACACAAAGTTATTCAGGAATCGTATGAGCTTAATGTGAATTAAAATAATAGAGGAGTTAAGAGTACGTTTGCCACATGGCCCCCTCTACAAGACGTGGCCATAAGATTAGCTAATAAAGGAGGAGCCTTTGTAGTTGATATTTTATATCAAATTACCCAAACCGACATGTGGTGAACCTGGGAGATTTGAGGGCAGTTGTGAGTCATGTTTTGTTGATAATCCAGCCTTGTTTTGAGGAAATGTTTTAGGAAATTATTAAAGAGGACCTATTATGCTTGATTTCAGGTGCATACTTGTATTTTTGGGTTTCTATTAGAACATGTTTACATACTTTAATGTTCAAAAAAAGCTTTACTTTTCTCATACCGGCTGTGCTGCAGCACCTCTTTTCACCCTCTGTCTGTAACGCTCTGTTTGAGCTCCTGCCCCGCCCCTCTTGAAAAGCCCAGCTCTGATTAGTCAGCCAAACCAAACTCTTCGGACTCTGCTCCAGCTCCGCTCTAACTAGCTTTGTTTAAAGGCGTACCAAACTAGCTGCTAGGCAGTTATTTTGCAAATGTGTTACTTGGTGACATCACCACGTTACAGAAGAAAAGCCCAAGACTTCAAGCAAGGTGTTTCAGGAGCAGTGTTTCTGTGGGGGAGAATAACTCCCTTTGGCGTTGGCTTTTAAACTTTGCAGACCTTTTATATGCACAAAAAAAATGATATAACACACTAAAGGAAAGGGAAAAAGCACAAAAGCATAATAAGTCCCCTTTAATACAGTCCATTTGAAATATGTTTAGCATCTTAGGGTATCGGGATTGGTCAACCGAACCAAACTCTTCGGACTCCACTCCAGCTCCACTCTAACTAGCTTAAAAAATTGTAAATTGATGACATCACCACGTTACGGAAGAAAAGGCCGGACATCTAGGATGGATCTAGGAAAGGAAAAAAGCACAAAAGCATAATAGGTCCTCTTTAAGAATTTACCGTAAATTAAAGCATTACAGCAAAACCAAATGCAATCCAGTGTGAAAATCAGTGGTGTGTCAGTTACATGCAAAAAAATATCTCATGAAAATATCCCCCATTAGCAGCTTCAATCCAACACTACTCTGTCTGCCTTCAGAAACCAACATCACTTGAATTTCTATTCCAAATATCCCCAAATGCTCCTTGAGTGCTGCTGTCAGGGAGCAGGGGCTGAGTAGGTGACTACATCACCTCCCACTCACAGCTCTCTCATTCAGCTATAAGGCCACTGACACTCAACTCCCTTCTTCTCAGCAGTCAGAGGATGATGATGATGATGATGATGTTGCCGCACAGCCGTAGATCAGCCCTCCTCATCTCCGACCTCACGCTGATCCCGCTGCGTCTCCAGGGGGCGTCAGCTTAATTGTTCCTGATGATGTTTTTCTCTGTAGTGATAAGTGGATGGCGGCGCCCTCCCAGATCTGGCAGATTTACGTGCATTTCCTGGAGCGCGTGGATGTCAGCTGTGTGACTGGCCAGCGGAGCTGTCAATCACTGGTGCTGAGGGGGAAGCAGGCTATTCGCAAGGTCAAATGTTTCTCATCACACCCCCAGGAGATTGAGGTACACGTCTTCAAGAGTAACTTCACACTGAACACACTTTTGTGCCGGGTTCACATTCAGAGTCAGAAAAGGGTCTTGTTGTGTTGTATTGTAAGTGTAACAATATGTCTAATATCCAAACAGACCCTCAACCAGCTCTAGTCTTGTGTGCCTCGTAACCATTGCAGTAGAAAATGTGTTTTGAGGCAGATGGAGAGTGTGAAGTGGCATCGCTGCTCTTTTGGACGCTAGCTGCTCATTAATTGGTGGAGCATCATGCTGCTGCCAGTGTTCTCTCTATTTGGGTCATTTTGGATGAGGTCTAATTATTTTTGGGACTATTTGGATCTAGTCTGATTGTCCTCAGGTTACTCTTGGATTTTTACGTCAGGGTCAGTGGGCAACTACCGGGGTCTGAAAAGTGAAACCAATGCAGAAGTGTCTTAAACCTGCATTCTCTCTAATAGCCAGCAGGGGGCAAATCCTCTGGTTGATCACAATGTTGTCCGGTCTAGGAGTCATCCGTGTTTTTGTCAACTTTAACCCTTTCACTGTGTTTTTGGTTGATGAAATTGTAAAATTTTGGTCGCCTAGAAATGTCTTATTCAGTGTTCAGTTATACTTAGCTCCACCCTCTCGTGTCACTTTTGGTTCCAAAAAAAAAAACCAAGATGGTGACGGCCAAAATGCCAAACTTGAGGCTTCAAAACCCCAATCCACAAACCAATAGGTGATATCACGTTGACTACATCCCACATCTTATATACAGTCTATCGTCAGAGTCCGTTTTGGATTCTGTAGCGTGTTTTTAATGCCAGAAACACTGAAAACCCACCCAGAATTCATAGCACTGTAGTTACACACCTCACTGCCATTTTTACAAGGAGATCAAGAGCATGTAACCAACAGTAGTAGTTGTTCAAAGTGCTGAGCTAAGTGTTTGGAGCAAATCTACATCCTCCCTACCACTCATAGGTATTCCCATGTTTAATCTAAAATGAGGCGTTGGCGCAATTCACTTTTGCCTTCCCTTTGTTAATGATTTATGATTTTTTTAATTGGGACAAAACACGGCTGACACAAATGGGAAGCAACATAAAAAATAAAAAGAGAGAAAGTGGAATCAAAACAGCTCAAATAATACTTTGAATCTGCCTTATCTAATGAGAAGTCGAGAGCTTTATTCTTGACATATTTCTTTCTGTCTTGGCAATATTCAAACCGCATATCCAAAAAGGATTTTATGCAAATTGTTCTCTTAGCAGCAGGAAGAAATTGAACAGCAAAAGTCTCTTTTGTAATAACCCCAGGTTAAGATTTAAGTCATTATCAAGAATGTACAAATGCAGATTGACAGCATAATGGGTCTCTTTCATGTCATTTCATTTCATTTTATTAGGTTTCCACCATTACTTTCTGCAATCATATCATATGTTGGGACACAATTTGACACAATCTGAATAATTAGCCCTGGTTGTATGCTCCCTGAACTTATGAAAAACTGTTCCAGGGGTGTCAGATTGTCACATCGTTTCTTATTCCTAACCGGGTGCAAAAGGGGAGCGAGTTTGACGATAGTAAAAGGGCATTTCATATTACCCAGAAAGAAAAACAAAAGTGATGGACTGTCACAGTCACCGCGGATGCATACAGTAAGACCCAAACGTGTTCTCCCTGAAGAAATAGGGTACTGGCTGAAAGAGCGACAGATGTTTTTTTTTTTTTAAAAGATTTCACCGTATGCATCAGCGCCCGCTTTGATCTGACTCTCGGCAGGTTAGCTCACTGTGGAATGCATCGGAGGAGTCTTATAAAACCGGATAAAGCTCACCGCCAGAGAATAGCTTTGCTTTTCTCAACAGATTGAAAAGGAGCCGCACAGTGAATCTCATTCTCACATCCCTCTGTCTCTCTGTCACTTTTCTGCTTCGACTTTCTCTCATTTCATTGTCTGCCCCCTCTCTTTACCTTTTTCCCCGGAACCTCATTCGCCCTTTCTCTCACCCACTCTTCTCCTGTAATCTGAACACCTCCTTTATTTTCCTCTGACGCTGTTAACCACCTTTTCCCATCAATTCTGTCACACTCTTTCTGTCACTTGGTCAATGCCTCTATTTCTCTTCGTTAATCATCTCTTTCTCACTCTCACAACCCCCCCAATCAACATCTTCACACCGTACCGCCAAACTCAATCACCCATACCTTCTCTGTAGGTGGACCCAGACGGTGTGTTTGTTCTGCCTCCTGCGGCGGTGCAGGAGCTCCAGATGAAGGTGCAACCATGGCGAGCGGGAAGCCGCTTCCTGTATGTGAACGCGGTGGATGCGGAGAACCGGCGGCTGGTCACCGCCTGGCTTCTCTGTCTCAACGTCCACCGGCCTGTACTGTCCAAGGTGCGAGTTTTCTTTATGACTTCACTACTTCATTATGTCTCTATTTTCAGTGTCAGCACCCTTCTCACAGATCAAACAGTGTGGCTGTCTTTCTCCAACTGGTGAGGCTTTTTGGTAACTGTTGGTGGCTCTCATGTCTTTACTGTTCCAGCAACAGGTGTCTGCTTGAAGAGCAAAGGCTTTGAGCACTGCAGAGTCAAAGTCACAGACCTTCTTATCACAGCCTCACTCATCTGCTCCAAATTATGTGGTTGACACCATTTCCTTTAAAGATAGTCTACAGTGTGTAACATCTCCCGTGTGCCAAACTGAATTATAACCTTCACACCTTATAATTTGACTTCCCTCTGTAGCCAAAGTTACCCAGCGATGCTAAGAAAAAATACTTTAACTATTGTACCATTAACACCAATTGATGGTGTTGAACTTGTGCAGCAGCTGGTTAATCTCCACAACATGTTGGTGCACCTAAAGTAATTTAAGATAGCGTTGAATTAAAAAGTAAAGCTAAATATTGCTGAGAGTTATTGTCCCAAAACCCAAGACATGACATCAGCTTTATTGTTTGCGGTATTAGATAAAAATATCGGTCTCTACTGCGGCTTTGTCCATTCAGGGTGTTGTCTGTGTTTTTGTCTTACAACTTTAACCCTTTCCACAGTGTGTTTTTAGTTCATAAAAGTTAATTGTAACATTTTGGTCGTCTAAAAATGTAGCGTTCGATTGTACTTAGCTCCACCCTCGTGTGTCACTTCTGGTTCCAAAGACTAAGATGGTGACGGCCAAAATTCTGAACTCAAGGCTTCAAAAGTCCATAAACCAATGGATGATGTCACGTTGAATACGTCCACTTCTTATATACAGGCTATGGTGTGAAGTCAGAAAGAAGTGGGCATTATGGGTAATGTCTGCACCAGATTTTGGCAGTAAAGAAGAAAAGACAATATCTCTGGTTCTGCTGTATCAATTTTGATCCGTCTTTTATAAGCGTCCATCGTTAGTCCAACAACGTATAGTAGTGCAAAGCTTAATCGCTGGAGTACTCTTATGGTGTAATTGCCAACATGATTTTAGATTAACTTCGTACTGCGGCTCTCATTTTTGCACTTCTCAAGAACAGTGTTGTGATGAACAGCTCCCTTTGAGGTCTATAACTCAAAGCCACTGGTGACTCAGAGTTCATTCAGAGCTTATTGAACCATTCTGATGGGTTCCTGGGTCAGCTGGACATTGCCAACTCCTTTATGGCTAGTGTCAAGAAAAGGCTAAGGACAGCTGATCCCGGGCCAGCAATCAAAGCCAATCCCCTCTATAACTGCCGTCTGCCTTTTTAAACCAACTGAATGACTATTGAAGGTTAGCCAAGTGTCTAAATGAAATGATTTCCTCTCATATGTAATGCATGCTGGTGGTGCCGCTATCAGTCTAAACCACATCAATAAGTCCCATGTCTTACAAAAGTGTGTCTCGAGGCACGAACCCAATGAGCAAATTGTGCATAATTTATTAGTGTAAACATGAGAATGACTGTCTGCATGCATGTGTGTGTGTGTGTGCAGGCATTTGAAGTGTGTGTCCCAGTCGGCGGCGGGCGTGGCAGCTCCAGGAAAATCACCTACACCAACCCCTACACCGGCAGCCGCAAGTTTCTGCTCCGCTCCGACCATCCAGACCTGCTCCAGTTCAAAGAGGATAAATTCCAGGTGAGATAAGACATGAAGTCATGCAGTTCTCTTACTCTCATTAAGGCTGAAATCAATACTTTAATTAACACCCAGACCTGAGGGGAACATTCCTCCTCGGCAAGCAAAAGCTTGTCTTTGTTGTTGAGGGAAATCAAGGCCCGCTTCAGTACAGGTAGTTACATGGTATTGATGGTACCTTGTGATGTTACCGTCCTGTAAATAATGAGCATTAGCCATAATGGAAAGTTCTACTGACCAATGGTAGGAACTCTTTTTGATCAGCTTGTTTAAATACTGTTTAGAATCAAATAATGAAAATAACGATGAATACTAAATTGGGGTTTAGTATTTTCCAATCATCTATCACTAATGTCACTAAAGCTCATACCAGTGGTGATCATTTCAAATGGCTGAAGTGTAGAAGAAGTATTCTGGCACAGTTTCTTCCACTGACATGCACGTACTTTGCCTACTTTCACGTCATTATCTCACATCAATATGTACAAAAAGTTACAATTCAAATCAGTTTGTCATAATAGGTTGGAATTCCTTTTGAGTACTTATCCAATATTCAATGCTGTTAGGAGTATTTTACATAATATATTCCAATCGTGCAACAGAACAAACTGTATTGTCATCAATGACGAGTCATTTTATTGACACTTCCCAGGGCTCTTTGTGAGTATGATGAGGTTGCTGCTGTTAAATAGTTTTGCATTCTCCTCTCCTCTCTTCACACTCTGTTACCAGCCCTGTCTCCAAAAAATTATGTTCCCATACAGCAAAAGTGCATTGTGAATTATGTTTAGAGGGAAATTCGTTGTGGATTACATTTGTTTTTGACGTATTACAAATACCTTTATAATGATAATCCATGTATGGAAGAGGTCGGGGTGGTGGATGGGTCCAACAAACACAGTACTTTCACCCAGGAGACTGTTGTTCGTGTCCCGTGTAAAATTAAAAGTCAATGTTCACTTATATTAATTTACGTCCGTAGCTAAATAATGTAACAAATATAGTAATTTTAAGCCAAACCATGATGTTTTTTTTCCTAAACCCAACCGAGTAGTTTGGTTGCGCTCTTTGTTTTATTTTGTTTCAATTTACAACGTTAACCTCGTGTTTAAAACTGTTAAAAACTGCCACCGTAATCGGAGAGACAATATGTTTCCCTCCAAATGTAAGTGAGAATCCAGTTTAGTTGTATGAGAACGTCATTTTGATGTCGTCAGAGTTGCTGTTGCACGGGAAAGACCCTCCCAAATCAGGCTCCAGGCTACAGCTAACATGGTGATAGTTTTTGAGAATGAAATCAATATCAACACTACGACCGCCATAGCTCACACCATTTAACGTTGTGGATCCAAAATTTTAATTATTCCGTCATTGCGTATGATCTAAATATCCATTCTGCACATGCCTGTATTGTCAAATTGATCGAATACCATTCAGAAAACCAAATAGATGAGTTTTTGTTGTTTTTTTCATGACAAAACCTCCCTTTAGTCGCCAGGAGTAGCATCGATTAACGTTGGTACCCTCTACCGACTCTCCTCTGGCAGCTAAATTGATGCATTTGCATAATGGCCGTATAAGCGCATTAAGACAATGAATGGGAGATAGAAACTAATTTGCAATATTCACTCACATGCACTTATAATCACTTATAATCGCACTAAGGTACGTAGACCCACAGTACTCATCATATCATGTGTGGAAAATATCAGAAATGACAGCGAGATTTTTTGTCTAACTGTGCACTCAAATTAGGAAAGTACAGCTGCAAACTATCACTTTGATCACAAATGAGCCGCACGTGTTTTCACATAACTCGCATAAAACAATCAGGAATACAACTCTACACCGTACTGGAAATGTAGCTGCTGAAGAATAGGTTGCTTAAAGACTCTTATACAATATCTACACACTGTCTTACAGTGTGAGCAGCAGCGGAAGCTGCTCCGTCTGTGTCTAGTCTAGACAGGTTGTGTTCAGACACAGTATTGAGTGTAGGTCACCTGTGTTTTGGCTCCGCAACACACACAATCACTGTAGTTACTCAGGTAAAACGGAGGAAAATACACCTGAAAAACGTTTCTGTGTAGATTTGCCTGTACTGTAGGTCTTGGTACCGGTGGACATTTAAACTCTGATAGAGTTGTGATGGAACTGTAGTGCAGCCAGAACACAATACAGCCACATCACCCGCATTTTACTATTACTACAACGATGTCACGCACTGATATTTCCTTCTGGTATTAGCGTCAAAATCAGTTTTGTTGCTCAGCTAAAATCATAAATTGGCTCTGCTGTAACATTACTGATTATGCATCACACCCATGCACTACTGCGCAGACTGACACTGGAAAAAGTTTGGACCGACATGTCGTTTCTTCACTCCAGCTTTAAAACTGAGCTCGCTACAACCTAAAAATTGCGTTAATGCATTTACATCACTGATTATGCATCACTAATGTGCAGACTGATGCTGGAAAACGTTTTGACCGACATGCCAATTGTACAGAAATAAAGAACTTTTGTGCGGAAAAGAAACCTTTATCTGTAACAGATGTGATTTTCTTGTCATCTTGACAGGTGAGTGAATGCATTGATGATGATTTCCACCCTCTCGTCATGTTGACTGTTCATTCCTCAGCTGTTAGATAACTGAATGGTTTCCTTGTTTGTCTCCAGACCCGAAACAGGAGGAATATAACAAAGTCATTACTGCTGGTGCTTTATTGTTATGTTGTCTACCTCAGTGAGTGTCTCTAATAGCTCATTCACTCACACGCAGACATGAAGTATCGGAGTCGCTGCCATCATTAGCTGAGGTGTGATGAAACGGCAAAAACAAATGGAAAAACCAGCATTTTAAATTAACAAATAAATGAATGAGACGCAAAGGGAGCCTGTTTCCACATAAACTATTTAAGAGTCTCTCTGCTGCTGCTGTCCAGAAGACACTGCATCAATTAGACAGAAGAAGGAGGGGAAAGTGAAAAACAGCCCATTGTTTTTTTCCATCTTGTCAGCGAGGCGCCAGGTGTCTTATAAAGAATTTACTGTGCCCGCAGCATTAAGCAAATGCGGAGACACTTTTCTCTTTTGTGATACAACTACCTCACCACGATAAAACCAGCTGTCAGGAGGGAAAGCAAAGCAGAGATCAATACTGCTCTGCTTTTGGGGAAGATTACAGCATAAATCCCACAAATTGACCTATACATCCATGGCTGGCTATTACAGAAAAATACTAGAAGACAGTTCTGGTCTGATTGAAATACTCGGAAAACAAAAAAAGAGACAAAATAAAGGCCTTTTGCCGACTTTGATCCCTGACTAGAAAAACATTCAAGTATTGTGTTGCCTTTATTTAGGGAAAAGTATAATTGAAATTGCAGTCTGGATGAAGCCATACGGTGTTATTCCCAACAGCAGTGGTGGCAGGTTGTGTAACATTTAGGGGGATCTATTTGCAGAAATAGAATATAATATTAATAGCTATGTTTTATTTAGTGTATAATCACCTGAAAATAAGAATTGTTGTGTTTTTGTTACATTAGAATGAGCCATTTATCTCCTAAAGTTCTTATAATGAATGATTACATGCAAAGAAGACCTTTATCACTGTGAGGTAAAAGGGACTTTATGTATGTGGACATGGTTGCATCTCTTAATGTTCCTAGCTGAAGAGAAAGAAAGTATTCAGATGATGATATGAAGCATGTTTTGTTGTGTTCGCTGTGTTCAGATCAACGGGGGAGAGAGTTACACCATCGGACTCCGATTCGCCCCCAGCCAGAGTCCCGGCTCAGTGGAGATACTGGTCTACGTGAACAACCTGGAGGAGAAGACGGAGGAGACGTTCTGTGTGAAAGTTAACTACTCGTGATGTTTGTTTCAAACGGCGAGGACAAACTCGCTTCGTGGAAATGTGTTTTGAATCTATTTTCTCAGATGAGCTGTAATTTTCTACAAAGTGTGTGGTATTTTGTAATAGATCAGATTTAATACGGAAATAAATGATTTTGTACAAGGTGGAGTGTTCTGGTTCTGTACTGTGTGAATGAATGTGAATGTTTGTGCTGGCTCAAAGTCTCAAAAATCAAACGCATCATTTGCAAAAACAAGCCAGCGAAGCTACTTCCTCTAAAAAGCTTTGAACACACACACCCGAAATCAACAGTTTACTAAACTAAACACCAAAGCAAAGAAGAAACTTAACTTAAAAGTACTTTTATGTATAAAAAGCAAAAATTAGGGCGCAAGAAAGAAACAAAAATCTGCAAAACTAACTGAAGGAAAAACAGTTTTTTTTTTTGTTTTGCAATCAGCAAAGTGACACAGAAACACAATATCAGTGTCGAGGCTAAATCCCAATTGTGATCTGTCCTCTTTCGAAATGTCCGGCAAAATGTCTGTCGGTTCTTCCCCGACCATTCAGGTGGGCCGAGGGTGAAAGCAATAACATTTTATCGACTTTAATTACCCAGCAATCCCACTCCAATGCCACTTGATGGTTGAGTTTTAATCTAAGACAAGCCAGGGGTCCTCTCTCTGCGTCCCCTCGCCTCCCAAACAACTTATCTTCATCACCGGCGTTATTAGAAACGGTGCCGTAATGAGGTATGACTTTCTAACGCGGCACACATCTCTTCAGATCGCCCTCATTAACTCCAGCACCCTTTTAAAAGCCTCCATCTTCTCCTTCCTGCTCGCTACTGTGTGTGTCTCTGTCTGATGCACAGGGAGAGAGCGAGAGAGAGAGAGAGAGAGAAGGCCATGCACATTGTGTTATGTAACACAGAGTTACACAATCCCCCCTCCACCCCCTCCGTCCTCTCTCTCTCTTTCTCTCTCTCTCTCTCATTAGAATGCAGGCTGCAAAATAAGCCTCAGCACAGCAGCAGCAAAGGCTAATAAAAAGACGATAGCAACCAAGTCGGGTGCACTTCATCTTTACCTTCTCTAACATCTTGTCTGAAGCAGAAGCCTTATTGTCTTCCATGTTTTATGTTAATATGTTAACAGCTTACAGAAATGCATATTAAAGCTGCATTCACTTAATAATTTGTTTCCCTGGAGCCTTCTGGTTCTTATGCTCAAAGATGCTCTGAGCAAAAATTGAACATTCGGTTTAAGGGATGGCTTAGGATCTTTTTAAGTTTATCTTAAAGGGATAGTTTTTTGAAGTGGGGTTGTATGAGGTACTCATCCATATTTAGTGTGTTACCTGCAGTAGATGACGGTTGGCACGCCCCCAGTTTGGAGACAGGAGTTACTGCATGGAAGCAAAGCAATGTACTGCTGTGGACGAGCGTATTTTAACCACCTAATAGAAAGGCCAACATAAAAAAATCAATATCAGTTTAAGTGTATGCTATATTTAGGATATTTTCACCGGTTTACCTTGCAGTCAGATAGTCTATGTTTCTGACGGGGAACTGAAGCTGTTATCTATGCTTTCGCCATAGCAACCAGACTCCATTGAAAAAAACTGTAATTTTACCTCACAGTACACAGGAGTTGCTGGTCTAGCGCTGCCTTGATTGGTTAGTTTGTTTAAAGTCACTCAATAACATAAACAAACTAACCGATCGAGATAGCAGTAGACCAACAACTCCCATGTTCTGCGAGGTAAAATTCCTGTTTTTTTCAATGGAGTCTGGTGGCCTTGGTGAGAGCACAGACAGATACAACAGCTTCAGTTCCCCGTCGGAAAGAGCTGTCTGCCGGCAAGATAAACCGGCGAAAATATTCTAAATATAGCGTACACTTAAACTGCTAATGATTTTTTTTAGGTGAGCCTTTCTTTTAGGTGTCTAAAATACGTTTTGCTGCCGGCCCCGTCCACAGCAGTACATTGCTTTGGTTCTCTGCAGTAACTCGTGTCTGCTTCTCCAAACTGGAGGCGTGCCATCATCTACTGTAGGCAATATACTGTCTATGGATAAGTACGTCATACAACCCAACTTCAAAACACCCAAACTATCCCTTTAATACATTACGCATATGCCATGTGTACATCGAAAGACTTATTGGTTACTATAATGACTCCTCCAAGTGATCTTTTTCTAGTGTGAAAACTGTGTGAGAAATAGGGGACAAAATCCACAGTACTCATTTTGTGTGGCCATTTTTCTGATGCCATTTTTCATGGATGCACCTAGGTAGCTACCTGGCTATGTAGGATGGCTTCTTCATTCTTAATCCTGCCTACTAAACTCTGATTGTTTCTCCAATGAATCTGAGAAGTGGGAAGTGAATCAGATATCTGGAACCAGGCTATGCTAAATCCTCATATTAGCTTCAGCTGTATTTTAGTAGGATTGTGGATTTGGTTCCTTATTTCTTACATGTTGGTCGTGCTATGAAAGCATCACAGCTAGTATGGACGGGAGAAAAGATTAAAGTAACATAAGAATAAGCAAATGTTGTATTAAGACAGGCTTTAAATATCCGAACACATCCTTTAAATGGCAACTTTTCTTTCAAACTCCTTCCCTGTGTCCGTTGGGGTGGAGATGGTGAACAGCCGTCATGTTTCCACGCTACACTACCTGTGCGTGGAGAACATTTCGTTCTGCCATCCATCTCCAATTTGAGCGAAATAATCCACAGCATCTCTAGTAGGGATGGAATGTTTTGTGTTGCAGCCCTGCTTCGTGATTCACTGTAGGCTGATGAGGCATGTGTGAGCGGTTTTAATACCCGCCAGCCGCCTCCTGGTCTGAGCAGCAGCCTTCAGTATGAGCTGCACGGCGGTTCTCTCAGCGTGGGGCAGAGCAGCACTGACGCCTTATTAGCGCTGCCAGTCCAGTTGTTGTCGGTTCCTCATGAAGGAGCACAGACACCCGACACAACAGCTCACACTGTCTGCTCACCTTGTTAGTGCGGTTAGACGGCTCCCGTCTCGCTGCCCAGCGGAGAGCCGGAGAGCCTGTTATTGCCCTGATCTGGAGAGAACCAGGCCTACCCACACATGGTGCACATCTGTGTGTTTTATATGGTCTTTTTTGTGTGTGTCGGTGCCCGGCCTGAGCCATGTGAGTGGGTGCGTGTCTGTAAAGCGACGCAGGTATCAAAGAGCTTTGTAACTGGAGGAATATGCAACCTAGCAACCAGCCCTCCTCCTCATGTACACCGCTGGCCTGGATCAGCACTCATACAGAGAAGAGAGACTGTGTGTGTGTGTGTGTGTTATTGCAATTCACCTCAAAACTGAGAACACACACAGATTAGAACAATGTAGGTTGTTTTTTTTAAAGAAAGTCTTTACAGAAAAATCTAAAAGGAATAAAATAGAAGCTTGTTTACACCTGTAAGCCACTCCCTAAACTGTGATGTCACAACCGATTGTTTTCAGAGCTGTCGAACGGTGCCTTCTAATGAAACTCGTGAGCTCTTGTTTACAACATGGGAAGTCGTGTGCATGATATGTTTGGCGTTCAAGCGGTTAAGTCGTGAGAACAGAGCTGCTAAGCAACTGCAATGTTACCATTACTGTCGGTGTCTAGAAGCCACAAGAGGCTAACAGTTTAGCAAGCGGGTAACATAATGCAGGAAATGCATAGGCATAATGACAGAGGAAAAAGATGAGGCCCTTGGGAATATTAACCTTTTCCTCAGACATATTATTAAAGTACAAAGAAAAACAATATACGACTAAAATTACAATATATTGACTTGTTATGCACTGAAAAATGAACTTGCATGGCCTGACAACGTCAACAAACACGTCACACTTTCAGAAACTTTCCACTTACGAGGTCGTGAATACCACAAGAGGGGAACGGGGGCGTTCATATGGACTCTTCTCGTGAACACGGTAAACACGACCCCATTTGAAGGCACCAAAAGTCAAAACACCTGCTGTGGCGTCACTGATTGGGGTTTGGCTACAACTGCAACATTTCAACCCCACGCTGTGATCTTTCAAACAAATTGAAAAGCCTTGTGTGTTTTTTTTTCCTTCTTTTAAACAATGAAACAGGGAGAAGAAAGCGAGAGAAAAAGAAAGGAGAAGTAAAGTTAAAGCAGCTGTCTCGTTTTATCTCGGGGAGGGGGACCTGGGTCAGATTAGAAGTGAGAGAAGGAGCTCTTAACAGATTGAAATTCAATTACCTCGTTACCCGTCTCAGCAGGACCTTCCCTCAGCCATGACTGTCGAGCACAAAGGAAATGTCTTTGGCTGAGGGAGCGTCACTGTTCCTCTCTCTCATGCAAACACACAGCCAGTTTGAAGGCAGTTCTCAGTAGATGGCAGCCTTACACGTACAGCGAATTCCCAGTGTTGTTCTCACCAATCTCCCTTTTCCTCTAAAACAGCAATAAATACAAAAAGCGGTAAACTATGGCCGCTAATCTGGAATTATCATAACGCACAAATACCCCCATCTGTATAACCAATACTAATACTAAGAAACGCTTTCTGTCTGTTCAGTTTTATCTCATGTTTTCTCCCTAAATAGATCAATCAACTTATGAAGTGATGATACAGTGAATTTCATTTAGAAATAGGCCAGGCTGAAAACTCTATTCCAGAAATAAAATGATGGTAAAACGATGATGGAGTTTCTCTCCCTCTGCCACTTTGTTCCCTGCGTGTGTTCAGTGTTGATGCTCTAAGCCCCAAATGATTGGAGGATCACAACCACATCGTATTTTGTATTAGCCTGGTATGTAGGTCTGGTGTTTTTCCTGTGAATGGCTGTTGTGGACCAAGTACTGACAGTCACAGTCAGACAGATCAGGACCAGTGGGCAACTCAAGCAACAAGCCAATGCTGAAGTGCCTTAAAGGTCCCATGTTGTGCTCATTTTCAAGTTCATACTTGTATTTTGTGTTTCTACTAGAATTGTTTACATGCTGTAATTCTTCAAAAAAAAAAGGTTTATTTTCCTCATACTGTCTGTCTGAATATACCCGTATTTACCCTCTGTCTGAAACGCTCCGTTTTAGTGCATTTCAATGGAATTGCGTTGCTAAGCAACAGTTTGGGTCCATGTTTACTTCCTGTCACACACACTGTCATACACACTGTCATACACTGCAACAGGAATTAACCTCAAGACACATTTAGAATGTTTACATTTAAAACTGTGTAATGGTCTAAATATTGTATATTTGTGACATCACAAATAGACAGAAATCCTGACGGCTTGTTTCAAACGCACAATTTCTGAAAACGAGTTGTGTCTATTTCTCTGTATATTGAGCTTTTTCGATACTTTCACAGAATTTATATAGGACTAAAACCTGCTTTATAATATAAAAGATATGAAAATCTAACTTTTTACAATATGGGACCTTTAAACTTGCATTCTTTCTAATAGCCAGCAGGGGGCGACTCCTCTGCTTGCAAAAAGAAGTCTGGGGACATTGTACGGTTAAGTGCTGATTTCTGGGAACATGGCAGAGTTGTTTTAAAGCAAAACAAAAATTACTAGTATCCAAACTGTCCATTGTAAAGGATCCAGATCAGAAAACATGTGATTCAACAAGCCATTCAGATTTGGCTCCCCTTCCTATGTCACATTCAGGCTTATTAGAATATACCGCCCACAGCTTGTGAACTACCTTTGCAAAGGTCTACCATATTTTTGTCACCAGCCAATCAGAGCAGACTGGGCTTTTACAGGAGGAGGGGGCTTGAAGAGACAGATGACAGAGGGTGAATACAGATATATTCAGACAGAAAGGATGAGAAAAATAAGGTATTTTTTTAACATTAAAGCATATAAACATGTGTTATGTCATAAAGGTGCACAGGAGCAGAGTACAGAACTAAACCAACATAACCAAATGAAAAGGGCGTCTGTGGGAGGAGGAGAGAGGAGGAGCAGCAGCTGCAGCAGCCGAGTTTCAGGCAGAAGAGAAGAGAAAGCTGCCAGCTGCATCCAGTCTTAAATAACCCGGGAACACCCTCAGGTGTTTCCTGTTGCTTGGTCACCTGCAGCGAGAGCTCAGACAGGTGAGTCACACGGCACACGAGATGACAGCACAGGGGTCGTCACACATGTGAGTTACCATTACAGTACTGCCCCCGTCATAACCCACCTATTTTTCCTCCCATTATCAGGAGGAATTCTTTGGTGAAATGATTTTCATGGTCCCCAGATCTTCAATGATTTTGGTGACCATTTCACCACTCGACCAACAGCACATTCATGTTCCCAAGGGGTTAAACCCATTAAATGACTCCCTGGTCTTTACTCTAACGTTACCCTCAGGACAAACTTGTCAGGAGGCTATGTACTTCAGTATTGTGAAGTGTGATGAACTGCCCCGCCTGCAACTTCTTTCACTTTGGTTGATTTAGTCTGATGATTTAAAAGGACAGACATGTTCTTTTCCAGACCCTTAGGCATTACTTTACGGTCGTAGTAAACACATGCTTAATGTTGTTAATCAAACAAAAACACTTGCTTAGGTTTAAGTAGCAAAACTTTAGGTTTAGGAAAAACAAAAATAACTTGGTTTGGCTTAAAATGACTATGTTTGTACAGTGAAAATGTGACCAGAAGTTGTAAACACAACACAGGAACGATCAGCTGATTGTAAAGTGAAAGTGAAACTGAACACACCGGACACAAACAGCGGTCTCCTGGATTAAAGCCCTGTGTTTGTTGGACCCATCCACCACCAGTCCCATCCGCTCTATGTGTCTCTTTCGCTCTTTAAATTATGTCACCACACCACTTTCTCTGAGCATTTAATATTGACGTGGATGGGTTTACATTACAGTTAATGGAAAGCCCGGTGCATCGCATACCGGCGCTAAAGGGTGCCTTTTGCGGCAGAATCGAACACAGACGGCCATAACAAAGCGTTGATATTTGACGCCCTGGAAATGAGAACGGGTTGAGTATTGTGCAGTCTGGCTAACTGGAACGGCTCTGACACTAAATAGAACAGGACCATAATTAATTTGATCAATTACACCTGTATTTACCCTGATATGACATTTCAAAAGGGCCTATTGAGGGTAAGGTGTACTATCAGACTGCATGTTGCTCCAGGGTCCGCATGGAAAATAAAATACAGTGCAAGCTTATCAAATGCCCAGAAACTGCATGGTGGTTCATACTCTTCTTGATACTTTGGGACCTGATGCTTCAACACAACAGCAGTCATGTTTTCATTCATTCTATACCAGGGGTCTCCAACCTTTGTTCCTCTGAGAGCTAATTCTACAAAATGAAAGTGGCCGAGAGCTCCTCATAGCACCAAGTTGTACATCGCCAATAGGAGACATAATGTCTGTCTTACTTTTATAGTCCTTTAATAACGTTCCAGCCACAGCAGTCATAGCCTCTGTTATCCCGCCATAGGCGAAGGGCCACTAAACGAAGCCTCTGTTGCTGCGTTGGTCTTCTTCGGCAGTTTGGTAAACAGAGACTGTTGTCTTTTATCGATTTCAGCTCCTTTACCTTCTCTGTTTGTAGACTGCTACCAGAAAGATTTGATAGAATTTCAAACAGGTTTACAAAGTGACTTTGTGTTATCAAATTTCTGAACATAGTCTTTGAACCTTTAGCGAGCCACTCAGAAACGGGTAGCGAGCTACTGGTAGACCTCTGCCCTTACAAAAATGAAGTAAACTTAAGTATAGTTCAAGTATATTTCCAAGTATACTGTATGTAATAAGTATACTAATATCAATGTACTAGTAGTATACTAGTGCACTACTTCAGTACTTCTAGGGACGAAATTGGCCCACTTTTCAATTTATAAAAGAATACTTTAAAGTATTCTTTAATTGTAAGAGTAGTAAACTTTCAGTGCACAACTAGTTTACATCCTAGTTGTGTTTTGTACTGCAACTATAATATGAACTATACTACAAGTGAACTTATAGGTATGCTGTTAGTTTACTAGTTTTTTAGTTTATGAAATTACACTTTAGAGTATACGTTTTTACAGCTATACTTGTAAGTTTTCTTTAAGTGAACTTATAGTACTTAGCCAAATATACTTTTCTGTAAACTTGTCAGTATAGGCCAAGTATATTTAAGTATAACTTTGATAAGTACAACTCTGATAAGTACATAAAAAATAAACTAAAAGCATATTCTCTTATTTTAAGTCTAAAAGATACTACTAATACTAATAGCACACTTTAAAGAACGTCTTATTTGTAAGGGTGATTTGGATGTTGGCAAAGTAGGCAGCACATTGATGGATTGCACACTTGCATGCATTTGATTAGCCAGAACAGTTTGTGCCGGATGATGCAGCATTTTGCTACAGTCCAACTTTTTGAACCGAGCTACCATGCTTTGTTTTTTCACCAGAGCGCTCTGCTGCAGCGCCGCCTTGCCAATAATGCAACAGTCTCAGGGAGAGGAATGAGGAACTTGCTTTTATTTTTTGCTTTTTGTTGGTGAAAAGGGTCCTAACTGTTGTGTGGGTTCATAGGTGTGTCTCTGCAAACACTGTAGGTTTACACAAGAAGAAAAATACACCGCAGAGGCTGCAGCTTGCATCAGAAATCACAGACCTTGTGTTCGCCCACAAACACACACACGTACAAACACACTTAGTGTTTGTATTTATGGATGCTAAACGTACAATAAGTGTCCTCCTTATGTGAGCCACTAAAGCTATCAGTGCTCATTGCTGTTAATTTATTGTATGGCTAAGGATAAATGCCTAAGATAATGTTGTGGTGATCTTCAGGAGAGAAATCATTCTATAACTGGGTCAGTGGTTCATTAACGCTAACAGCTACAAATTATGTCCGTTGTCAGTGACGTGTTCGAAGTGTCCTTGAACAATTTGTGAACTCTACTCGCTCCCTCGCTGTTAATTACTTTGAATGGGAGTGTCAGCTAAACGCCTAAATTGAAACTGTAAATTAACTCAAGTCAAGAAAGGAAAGGGGAGAGCAACTGCTCGTGCGGTGGGAGGTAAAGTAGATCGAAAGCTGTGCCAAATAAATTGATTTTTGTTCCCCCCCTCTGGCTTAAAAGTCTTGGTTCTATGAGACATAAGAGACTTTCATTCCCAGCTTATGATACTGGGTAACAATAATTCCTGTAGCCATTAGGCTACATAGAGAGTTCCTGCGGGTTTATCGAATAATAAACCAAAGATGTATTGTGGGCCGGTGCCCTCTTAAAGATTTTATGACAGAAGCAGTTACACGATGTGAATGGTGATGCGATATCGAGGATCATATTTCTTAGTTTGCATGCGTACTCTATCTGTACAGATTTAAATATGTACATTTTTATGCATCTAGAGATGTGACCACCACAGCGTAGTTCACTGCAGCAGCATGGGTAAGTCTTAGCCACTACATCAGGAAAGGTAGAAAGGGAATTACAGATTCTGGAGATATATTTCTGAGATGAAAATATGCTCGTAGGGATATTACTTTCTGGGGCTTGTTAAATGAGAGGACTGGATCAAAGGTAACGCCGAGATTCTAACATATTCCTTTTTTGACAACTGTACAGCCACCAATATTAAGTGAGAGGTCTGACTGAGAGCATCCCTCGCTGCTTGACTCCAACATTTTGCTGCACTGAAGGAATGACTGTTTTTTGTCATCATCAGAAAGTTTTGATGGTGTATAAGAGAGTGAGAGGGAATTTTTTATTTTTTTACATTTATTACTTAAAAGGTAAAAGTCTGTATTTGAATCAAGCAGGAAGTGATATCTTATGGAAAAATGCCACATGCTGCTTTGACAAATTACAGGCCTGGGTCTGATCTTAAAAGACTCAAAACATGTCACTTTACTGATACGCTTTAGCGTTAAGTTAAGGGAGGAGGAGTGTGTGATTTGTTGTTAAAAGCAGTGGGTAACATTTTGGGGGATCTATTAGCATAAATGGAATATAACATTGATAACTATGTTTTCATTAGTGTATAATCACCCGCAACTAAGAATCGTTGTGTTTTCGTTACCTTAGAATGAGCCCTTCATATCTAGGGAGCGGGTCCTCTTCACGGAGTCCGCCATGTTGCTCTGCCATGTTTCTACAGTAGCCCAGAACGGACAAACCAAACACTGGCTCTAACGAGAGTGTTTTTACGTTCCCTGAATACCACCGTAGTTCTCCAACACGCTTGTGAAACTGCGGTAACGTGAGCCTCAGAGTGCAAAACCTAGGTACCGGAGTCTGACTTCCGTTGCTCCTAAAGTAGTGTTATTATGGTAAGGATGGCCTCTGGGACGAGGCGAACGGCGTTACCATGGTTTTGCACTCGGCGACTCACGTTACCGCAGACTTGGAAAGGGCAGCCCGTTCTCATTCCCAGGGCGTTAAATACAGAGGCTTTGTTACAGCTGTCCGTGTTCGGTACCGCCACACATGGCACCCTTTAGCACGGGTATGAAACGCACCGGGCGTTCCATTAACTATAATGTAAACCCATCTGTAGCAACAGTAAACCCTCAGGGAAAGTGCGCCAGGAGTGTGATGACATGGCAAAACACAAGGCATTCATCCAGGAGACCGCTGTTCGTGTCCCATGGGTCATCCTACAAAGAGCTGATCGTTTATGTCCCATGTTCACAATGTTCAGTGTCATTTGTACATGTGCATTTCTGTACAAACGTAATAGTTTTAAGGTGGCAATGCGGTAATAACATGGTGGCAACGCAGTAATAACGTGGTGGCAACGCAGTAATAACGTGGTGGCAATGCGGTGGCAACACGGTAATAACGTGGTGGCAATGCGGTACTAATGCGGTGGCAACGCGGTGGCAACGCGGTGGCAACGCATCATACACCTGCCATTGTTGTATTAAGCTGGATATAGAATAAGAACATATTTGAAAAGGTTGGTGAAAAGGTTTCTTAACACTAACGGAGAATTAATATGCACAAAAGCATCTTCATTCCTCAGCCCTTTTTCAATTAGAGCAAACTGGAAGGTCAAACAAGTTTAATTACCAGCAGCGGTAGCGACATTCTGGAGGCCTGTCTTTTTGATTGGCAAACCTTTAAGAGAAAACACACTCACAGTCACCAGGGTGTTACCACTCACTAAGTCCGCTTGCTATCAAATTGAAATGAAATGGATTGATGCTGTTAAGGTGAAATTATTCAATCTGATGCAGAAACCAACCGCTCTACCGGCAGAGGGGATTTAAATTACTTAAGTGTTAGCCTGTTATGCATTTTAAATGGGAAATCATGCTCCATTTCCTGGGTTTAATCAAGTCTCTTTGAAAATCAACCACCGGATTTCTGGTTTAATATACTACCGTTGGTTAAAAAGGAGAGAGAAGGGAAGTGAAATATGAGGTCCTGATTTAGGCGTCACAGTGCACTTTCCGTCTGTCAGCAGAAAGGCCTGGCATAATTAGGTAAAGCAGCACAATGGAAGCACTGTGTTCAAAGCCAAGAGCTCTTCTCTTTTATTTATTTATATTGTACGTTGACTTCACACGTTCAGACCTATCGGAGACCCATCTTAACCACTGCACATCAGAGTGAGCAGCCACTTAGTGCGACCGGGATGTACAGAAACATTATCAGTCACATCAGAGACACTACAAAGCTGCTCCCGCCTCTGCCTTGTCCTTTCACATTTACACATTGCATTTAAAAGCAGCATGTGTCATCTGTTAGAGCACTTCGATTCAGATTCCCTGTGATCAACTACAACCGGAAAATTTCATCTTAATCTAATCAGATTAGGCCGGTGGGGACAAAAAATAAATTGCAGTTATTAACCTATAGCTTCGCTGTTGATTACTAAGTGCAGTCCTATTGACCTAAGTGCACCGCATTGGAAGTATTGTAAATATTCATGAGTGAGCGGCAGGTCCCTGGGAGATAAATTGGGCCCTCGCCTGTGTGTCCACCTTATCAGGCGAAGGGGTCAGAGCTCAGGTAATTTCTTACAGCGGGGAGGAAGCAGTTCAGAACCTTTCCATAAAATCCAACCCAGAATGGAAAGCACTCAGTTTACATCATTCCCAGTTTCCTGCTATCAGCGAGGACTCCTGGTGATTTTCCTGCTTAATTGCTGACCTGCAGGAGGTTCACCTGTCAATAACAGTCAGCCGTCAATATGCCTGTTAGCCGAACTGCTTTGCTGTTTCTGCTTTTGTCAGACAACATGTTTTGACACTCAAAGATGAATGTACATACTGTTTTGTGCCAATTCTCATCACAGAGTACAAATTACATTTTAGCGAGTAATTAAAAACTGCACTAATCAGTTTATTTATATAAACAATGGCTAAAAATGATTGAGTGACTGATGAGTCCACAGATAATTATCACCCAACTCTGAGGTTCTCCTAAACTTTACAGAGTATTTTAGCATCTTTCAGCTCATTGTTTTTGCTTCACTGTTTTGGTTCAGTCTCAATGTTTTCATCAACTTAGTATTCCAACAGCAGCAGGCGGCCGTTTTCAGTGAATAAGCTCTCATTAATTGACTGTACGCTACCTTGCCCAGCACACAAACAGCAGACAGACAAAGTAAGCATCTAGCTGGTAAACATAGTGGAGCATTTAGCAGCTACTTTTAGCAGCTAAAGACCCAATTATACCTCTCAGGAGTTGGTGGAGACCAAAACTGAGCTAAAAGGAGAGTGAATATTGGACATACGTACATTCATCAGGTGTAATATAGCTCCAAATAAATACTAATGTTGATCTGTGTCTGCTACAAATAGACAACTAATGACTAAATTAGCCATACTGACTTTTTAAGGCCATAACAAGTCAAATGCGTGAGTGATGTTGAGTTCTGCCCCCAAGTTTCCCCAAAAAACAAACTGATAAGTGGAGCTTTAATCTAGAATCCCAAATATTATTCTTGTTCAACAGAGAGAAATCTGTAAATGAGGTGCAGGAATTAATGGCTTGGCTAGTAGTGTGTTTGTGCAGTGAAGAACAGGGATTGAGGTACTCAATCACACCTTGCAGGAACATAACCCCTATTGTCGTGGTCCTGGGTTTTTGGCTTTGTCTTTTTCCTGTTTTATTTTGAAAGTTCACTCTCCCTTTGTGTCATGTTTTGTTTTACTTCCTGCCTTTGTCTTTTTCCCCACCTGTTTTCCACCACACCTGGGATTCATTAGTTTGTTTATTTGTTAGTTTGGATCCCCATTAGTTGCTACCGGGGGTAGTAATTAGTTCCTTGTGTATTTAGTCAGTGTGTTTCCCTGTTTCAGTGTCAGCCAGGTCAGTTGTTACTGGTGTTCCTCGTGTCATTGCCTGCCGGTTTGTTCTTCATTTTGTTGTTTTGTATTATCCAGTGTTCTTGGATTTGCTGTGTGCTTCATCAGTTTCTGTTGGCTGTCAGTTTTGTTTTTGGCTTATGTTCAATTCAACAAGCCCGCCTTGTCTCTTGCATTTGGGTCCTACTCTCTGAACTGAAACACCCATAACCTGAACTGCTAAGAACCCTGGTAGTCTCTCCTGTTCACTGTATTTTACAAAATGGGTTATTTTCTTTTTTTAATGCCATTAAAAAGGAAAAAAGCAGCACACTGTGAACAAATAAAGTAACCAGTTGTAGGACAGAAAATGATGGAAGAAGTGGTGCTTTTTTAAAGTATTGATTATTGTGGTTGATACTGTCTGACTGTCTGTTTGAATCTTCATTCCTACTCTCACCTATGATCGTGAGGGCTAGGTTATGACCGAAAGAACTAGATTGCGGGTACAAGCGGCCGAAATGGGTTTTCTCAAGAGGGTGGCTGGCGTCTCCTTTAGAGTGAGGGACTCACAGTAGAGCCGCTACTCCTTTGTGTTGAAAGGAGCCAGCTGAGGTGCTTCGGGCATCTAGTAAGGATGCCCCCTGGATGCCGGGAGGAGGCCACGGGGAAGACCCAGGACTAGGTGGAGAGATTATATCGCCACACTGGCCTGGGAACGCCTCGGGATCCCCCAGTCAGAGCTGGTTGATGTGGTCCGGGAAAGGGACGTTTGGGGTCCCCTGCTGGAGCTGTTGCCCCGGCGACCTGACCCCAGATACGTGGTTGAAGATGACTGACTGATGACTGTCCGATGCAGTAGTAAAATGATTATTGTTTGTTGTAGTTGATCTTGATGTGACGGTACATCTGCTTGTCCAATCAAAATCAACAGTACGGCCGGCAACCCCTGAAACGCTACCCGAAACTTACATTTAGTATCATGAAACTTGTCCCCAAAGCAACAGAGAACAGTGGAAACAAAAGCAGAACTCGTGACTACACATTAGTTCATGTTCAGTTCCAGCAGTGGAAAAGGGCCTATTGTGTCTGTAATTTTGGATTTGGTGAAGAACTGTTTTAAGGTCTATTTATTTGATTTTGTTTGGAGCATTGCGTGACAGTTTTCAGGACTAGTCAGAACAAAGCTCATATCATTGAACCAGTGATGAAATCTGCATGCTAAAGGACAAAGTAAAACATTGCCTTGTGGATTTTTACAGGCTATAGTCTAATGTGAATTATTTTAGCATTGCTGACTGTGTTGTCATCAGCTGTCCTTTTCCATTTGTGTTCAGATTTCCCTCCCGCCTGTGGACAAGCTGCCATTTCCTTCAAGCTCCGGACCCCTCGGTGACCTTACAGTCTTGCCTTTGCAAATTTCTCGCTGTCCAGCACCTCTTACACTGCCAGCTCATTGATCTTGCACCTAAATTAAGATGAAAGTCAGTACTCTATTTGATCCTTTGGCACCGTAGACGTTGGTAGTAGTCTCTGTTCCTTGAGGTCAGCCCAATCTCTGCGCCCTGAGCCCACAGAGAGTCCATGTCCTGGCTCTGGGCAGAGGGCCAAGCATCACCACCCACAGCCCCCCAGTCGGCCTCCGGAGCTCGGGGGTCAGCTGAGGTTCATCCGGCCTTCAGACAAGAAAATGATCCGATGTGTCTGGACAAGCTCACAGTTCATAAAACAACAGGCGTCCCCACATTAAAGTAAAAGACTCACTGGCTATTAGAATGGACTGATGTAGTTTTATGGGCTATCACTTTTGCTGGTGCTGCGGCTATAAAATAAGACACGCTCCCGTACAGTATTCCCACTCTATAGTGACAGGATATGTCGCAGTTTGATTAGATGTTTTGATCAAATTCCACATGAATGCATGAAAATGTTCACTTGTGGGTTCTTGGGATTAAATGGAGAGTTTTAATGTTGCATGATCTAAATGCTAATTCAGGAGCTTTTACAAATTAATGGAAAATCTCAGTTAAACACATAAAAGCTCCGTATTAAATGGGTCCTCCAGTGATTTAGTGTTGCACTTCCAGAAAGTTGGGCGACTCGCGAGAGACAGATTAAAACAGAATGGCCAAAATCTAAGCAGCAGAAGTCGATACAGCCTGACTTTTTAGTCCTTATTATAGGTCTATGGATCATGGACATTTCCTGTAATGCAATCAATAGCGTCTTTGTTCGATCCTCCCTGTGTGGTAAATGTCCACACATTTCAAACGCCACACTTTGATTTGCAACAAAGGCTTTGTGTAGTCGGAGGCGAAAGGCCACAAGATGAGGTCGAACCACTCGTCCCCAAAGGCTGAAGCCAATAACTGGCTATCACTAATGGTCACAATTTCACTTCTTTTAATGTGTGTCTTGGTTGCAATTTTGAGAATGATTGATACCAAAGCTTGGATGTTTCTTGCTTGTCCCGCTGTGATGTGCAAGATGGGGATTAGGACGAGCTTATCTGCTAAAATAACAACTTTACTGCCAACCAGAGAGTTTGATTACAGCAAGTGTGAAATCCATGAACAAAATAGTCATACATTCTGTCATTGTATTACTTACGGATGGAATTACAGTGAAGATAAAATGTATGTTTGCTGTCTCTCTAGCATTGTGTTTGAGTTGTGCCTTTGAGGTGAAGTCAATGCCCGGGACATTCTGCCGTTGTAGAACTTAAACATAAATATGATGTAGTAACTTTTGTATTGAAGGGATCCTTAATTGTGGTTTTCAATATCTGATTAGATAGAAGTTTACATGAATATGCATTAAGGATGTATTGTAATTTATGTTGAGAAGAGGTACGTTAGCTACCAATATCTTTTCAGTCTGTTTTTGTTTCTCTTTATTACCTTCATAAAATACAAGATTTATACAACTGTGCCTTTGCTGTTAGAGCTGCCAGACTTTTGAACGCTCTGCCTGAGGAGATCAGGCGTGCTGAAAACCCACTTCTACTGATCTGCTTTTAATTCCTGATTCCGATGCTTTTATATTTGTTTATTTAGGTTCTAAATTATTATTTTTTTTAATTACTTTTATTGTTTTTGTATTCATATTCGTAATCGCCCCTGTAATATTTGCTTTGCTTTCTGACAATTTGTCTCATTGCCCCGTGTCTTTTGTTTGCTTTGTTCTGTTTTTATGTAGCACTTTATAACTCTGTTTTTATGCGTAAATTCAGTCAGGAAGACTAGGGGTGCAATCTCATTCACTCTCATACATTCTGGGTCACTCTCTCATGGGCTATTACTATATCATCTGATTATGGGCGTCTCTCTTTTCAGTGACCAATCAGAGCTTGCCATATCTCCCTGAACCAATCACATTGTTGCTGTCAAAAGTTTAAAAACCGTTCTCCTCTATGCTGTTTCAGTGTCAGTATCAGCACAAACCAAAGCGACCCTCCACCACCCCATCACCTCCAGATTCATCCAATCAGAGCAATCCTGCTCCACTTCATTCATCGGATCCGCATCAATCTTCACTACCACCATCACCAGTGTCTAGACCCGGGGGGAATAATCCTAAATCCTACTATGGCATCACTTCCCCCTTATCATGTCACATCGGGTCTAAATCGCCAAAGACTGTTACTATTCATAATTCATGCACTTTATAATAATTCATCATTCAATTCATACGAGTCTCTCCTGATTGAATTATTATTAGAATTAGCCAGGCAAGCTTGCAAGGCTACCAAAACGTAGTCAACAAAATAAAGTTTATGTAGCCTACCCATGCCTTCATTGTTGTCAGTGTGTCGTCCAAACACAGGGAAGCCGAGGACTCACCTTCAACAACAGAAGTGACTTGCTTGTGGTATTAACTTTGCGGGCATTTAAGCACATTTCCTGCCTCCCACCCTTCTGTCCTGATGTGAAAGTGACCGCCCAGGCTTTTAGAATAAGTAAGACATGATTACTGGTTGGGATCCAGCAATCAGGACTCATGTTTCTTCTGTGGTTCAGCGGCCTCCCTGCAGCGGTGCTGTCCGTGGTGCTGAAAGTCCTCCTCACAGGGAGCAGCAGAGCCTCTTTATGTCCACAGCATGTGCCTGCTCTTACATCCACTCTGACTGCCTACACACTGAACTGAACGCACTACATGTTTGCTCTCTCTGAGGGAGTTTGACAATAATTGCATGGTCAGTAATCAGCCCTCATGGCTATTCTCCGGCCCTTGATTCAAGGTAATTTTACTGTCCCGGCTGCTCGTACAGTACATAGCGATGGAGAAAATAATCCCATCTGACTGTTTGGTTTTTCTTGGCCTGCCTCCGATTCTGTTCTACATGGGAATAATTTGAAAACAATTGGATTTGCTCTATCTCATACCCTCCCTGGGCCTCCCTGAACATGAAATTTCACTTCTCTTGCTTTATACCACACGCTCATGTCTCTGCTCGGCTATTTAGGCTGTAATGTGCGCTATAAATAACACCAGGGCCAGAGAAAAAGGGAAAAAGGGCATATTGCCATACAGCTCAGTAACGAGTGGTCTTATAAGTCATTAAAGATTTTTTGTGTAATTAATGCAACATATGGTAAGACACCTGTTTAGAGACTTGGTGGTGTGACAGACCTCCTTTAAGGTTTTACACACTGACTCTTTGATCAAGACATAGGAGGAATCCTCCATCGACCGGCTCTGTGACGTTCAAACTAAATATAAATGTTTATCTAACGTTAGCTGTAGCACCTGCCCTTTAATTAGCTAATTAATTTACATGTGTCCTCACAGTTGTCAAAGCACCAGCAGCCAAATGACAACATTTATTTTGAGCATTAACATGCATGGGTACATTTGCATTATTTATCAGCGTGAAATGGATCCTCTATCATTAATGAGTGTAAGTGTGTGTCATTGTGTGCTTAATTAGTCAACGGTTTAATTAATGTTAGCAATACAGAACCCCAAACTCATATATTCATAGATGCAAACTGCTTTTTCTGAGTGACAAAAAAAAGAAAAGGGAAAGATGTACTTTAATAAAATGTTCTATTATACTAAATATCCCAACTCGTTCAGCCTCGTATTGATTAGAAATGTAAAGCAGGTTTACTTGAGGTCATGATAGAGACAAAGTACTAAATGGGTGCGATGCCAATTTTGATGCTTCCAGTCAGGGCACTCTCATCATGATAAAGTACGTGGCTCTGATCCCAGAATGCTTAAAGAAGCAATTATAAAGACAACTTGCACTACACAGCCCCACTTATCCAACACAGAATTATATAATACTAATGTATGAGTGCTGATAAAAGATGAGGCCGGGGTCACACAGGATTACAGCACAGCAGGAGTGACGTACAGTCATGGCTGTATGTGTGACCAATGGATGACATAGCACACATATATATGATATAATGACTTATGTGTCCTGCAGCCACAGAGCTCTACAGTAGGTCTTAAGGCCCCAAATTAGACTTACTTAGTCACATTTATTCATATTCTATTGTGCTGCAACTCTTTTTCTTCTATATGTGCACATTGTATTTATTGTTTTCCTCTGTTGTTGTTTGTATTCATTTGTATTATGTACATGTTCAACACGTTGGTCAACTGTGGTTGTTTTTTTTAAACGTGCTATACAAATAAAGTTTGACTTGACTTAACTATGTTGTAACATGATCTGTTTTTCTGCATTTTTAGTAAGGTCCTAGATCTTCTACTGACCACAAAGGTTTCTGTTTGCCTGTAGTTAAGCAGCCATGGTATAAGCAAAGATAACATAGTGAGAAGTTGATGACATAAGTTAGAGAATTCACACATGTATGTTTAAGATAAAGTTAAAGTTAAAATATGAACCATTTAAATAGAAGGAAGTATAAAAATGTGGTTATAAAAGGAAAAAAATAATAATTTAGGCCAAATAAGTCTCATGGTGATTATTTGTGAGCAAAAGTAATTTTAAACCATTATTTAGAAAAACAAGCAAACAAAACAACTGTTGTTATTAATGTTTACTGTAGTGTGGTGATCATCACCCTCACATTCCATTCCAGTTCATTGGTGCTTCCTCGCGCACTCATCATCCAAGCCGATCCCAGCCGACATTGGGCGAAGGAGACAGACAACCATTCACACTCACATTCACACTTACGGGCAATTTAGAGTCAACAATTAACCTAACCTGCATGTCTTTGGACTGTGGGAGGAAACCGGAGTACCTGGAGAAAACCCACGCTAACGCGGGGAGAACATGCAAACTCCACACAGAAGGGCCTCAAGCCGGATTCGAACCTGCGACCCTCTAACGGTGAGTAGCCGACACCTGTAAATACTTGTTGAACTGAGAACCAGGGTTGCCAGATCACATCGACCGTTTCCAGCCAAATCACAACTTAAAAACAGCCCAAATCAATAAAAAACAGCCCAAATCATAACCTTGCAGAAACGTGTAAAACCAGTGGTGGAATATAACTAAGTACATTTATTTACTCAAGTAGGCTGAGTTGCCATAAAGTGGGACACTGCCTAATGTGGGACACCTAAGCTCCTCAAACAGATACAAATCAATAAAACTACTGATATTTAATGTCTTTCTGATATATGCCTTAATGCCTCAAAACTATTATAGTCTTTATTCATAATTTATTTATTATTATTTATAGTCGTATTGTTTGTTTGATGTTGTTCGATTCTCCATATAACATCCACACATAAACCTAGGTTTTGTAACAGCAATAACCTTGAGTGTTTCTTACATTAATTAAGGTGATTTTTAGACCTTTTAACAGACTTTTCAGTGTTCAGTGTTGACTTTTTTATTTTAATGATAAATAACAATTCACAAAATGTATAACTATGTATTTATTTGTTATATTATGTTTTACAAAATTAGGAAAGCAATGTTTAACTCAAGCCTGATGTTGCATTACACATAAATTAATGATCCCAGTCACTTCCACACAGTGAGGCATACAGTACAGCTTAATAATTGAACACCGGTATCGGATCGGTTGTCGTGTTCTGGCTTTGCCAGTCTTTTGTTATTAGTTATGTTTATGTGATTTTGGTTTCTTTTATGTTATTCCGGTGTTTCCTGTTTTATTTTGGTAATTCTCTCCTCCTGTGTCTTGTCTGGTTTTACTTCCCACCTTTGTTTGTTTTCCCGCCTTTTGTTGATTGTCTGCCCCGCCCTGATTTGTTTCACCTGTGTTTAATCATGTCTTGTATTTAAGCCTGTGTGTTCCCCTCTGCCCTTGTCGGATCGTTTGTCTCTCCAGCCCCGTCTACCTGGTCCTCCGTGTTTCTTGTTACCTCCTGCCCTGATTCCTGGTGTTCCCCGTGTTTCACTGGTTAGTGTATTTTTG
>CAKAOH010033214.1:0-61460 GCA_916701665.1 Sebastiscus tertius
GTGATAACGTAAATTTAAACAAAACACACAGACAAAAACGCAACAAATCTATTCCATCTAATCCAACAAAACTAGTTGTTTAGGTTTAATAAAAAGATGGTTTGGCTTAAAATGACTAAGTTTCCTGCGTTATTTAAGCTACGGACGTACATTTGGTAGCCTTGGATCTCACCTGAAAAGCCTTTACTAAAGCTATAAACTGGAGTGCTCAGCTGAAGACTAAAGAGTAAGTCATAAAGTCTCCCAGGATAGCATCAGTTGTCTCCTGCTTAAGCATTCAGCCGCAGCACACGGGAAGCAGAGTAACAAAGTGCTTCAGAGAGCCGCATAGTCAACCCAGACCACCCTCGGGTTCAGGTTCATGCAGTGTGATGGGGTGAGGGGGGTTTGCTTTGGGGAGATTACACAGCGATAGGCGAGACATGGAGCAGCTCTCCCCATGTTAAGTAAATGGAGAGCGGGTGAAGAATAACTGCATGGTCGCTTTGCCCCTTATGGGTCTTGTGGGAGCCTTCGCTATTCCACCCCGACCTACAACCTCCAGAGGTGGGGTTAAATGACAAGGACTGCACAGATGCATTAAACATGAGTCATTTGGACAGAGAGCTAGACGTTGGACCACTCCAGAGATGATAGGGACATTAACCAGGGTTTCACCAGGGCCTGAGCTGCATTTAATGAAGGCCTCCACTACCTCCCAGTGTCTCTCTCTACATTTCACTCTCAGCCAGGGAGCTAAGCAGCTCCAGATAAACACAGCCACTACTCTTTTTGGCTCCAGTTGTCCCATTTTCTGCCTCTTTCTCTTCCTCTTTACTCACTCTCTACTAGCCTGGCCACTCATAAGAGTCTCTTTGTTGTGAGAAATGGTCAAGATTAACCTGTGAAGTTCTGCAGGCACAAAACCAGCAGCAGCCGAGGACAAAAAATGGAAGTGATTACAGTTAAAATAAATGAAAAAGGAAACAAAGAAAGATGGATTTGTTCAAACTGATCAAAACCAAAACACAAAAGGAAGATATTATATAATAAGAATATCATATTTTTACACCTCATGAGCATAAATAAAGTTACATTTTACTCTACTAGCTAGCTAATCTGTTCAGGTGGTATACAGTAGGATAATAATGGAGCATATTCCGCTAGACCTCCTGACTTGTTGAATACAGTCCAAAACAGCTAACTTAAACAAAATCTAGAAAATCTTCCTTGAATATGTAACTGGTAATGTATCTGTCGTTCTAACTAGAGCTTTTTATATGAAGTATATGAGGTGCTAAATCCCAATTTCAGTAGTTGATGTGGTGATACAGTGATAATTGCCTCAAGATGATGTGCAATATTTGACAGATGTGCCTGTAGAGAACAATTTGTTTTGTTGCTTTTGTTCGTCTGTGCTGAGCTGAACAGTGTTACATTTTCTAAAAAAAAGGGTTTCCTGTCTTGTTTTTGTTAAATGGAAAATGGAAAACTCAATAAAACACATTTGAAATCACAAGCAATCAGACGCTGTGAGCAAACCCTCCAGGTTATCCAAAGTCTTAGGGAAGAAAAAGTTAAAGGTGAAAGGGAAAAATATTACCCAAGCTCTCCGTTGTAAACACCCATCACCGTTTACAGACCGACACTTTTAACCATCAAGAAAAGAAAACACAGTGAAGGCCACTGCTCCTGATACAAGAGCTCATAGCTGTGATTATTGATTTGAGTTTTTTGGAATAATGTATTTTTTATGGTTTTAGTCCTAAATAAACTACTTGTTAGTCTTAGTTCTACAAATATTATCATGCATTGTAAGGTATTGGACACAAATAAACACCATTTATTACTCTTATGTGAGGCCTTCATTATTATGAATACAATAACAACATCCAAATTCAATGACAGTAGTTAGGATGTCTTGATAGACAGATGCATGGACAGACAAACCAACTAACCAAAATCCCTTTTCCTACACAAAAGAAAAAAAGCAATAGAGCAGAAGATCTTTTACTGCATAATACACAATACTAATGCATCAACATATTCTGATATACTGCAATGGAACAGGACCTTTACCGCCGATGAATTTAAAACACTATTTCATGTGATTTGGTCCCACCACTGAAACACTGAGCATTTGTATAATAATAAAACCAAAAACACATGTTTTAAAAATTGAGCCAACCTCACATAGTAACAACAGCAACAACAACAAAAACTCCCAGGTGTTATGACAGCGGTCTGAAAAAACCCAGACATAACAGCCCTGCTTTCATCTGTATTCATCAGGTGAGCGAGGCCCGGACACTCTCCTCTTCACTACATAGAAACACAATAATAACAATGGCTTCCATTCGACACAGCACGACAACGCGCTTCCAAGCGCGTCATCTTCAAACGTAGCTCTTGGTTAATGGCCTGGAACACACATTCAATGTCTATCAAAGAAGGACGTCGCTGGGATGGATGCACATGCTGACAACCCTCCCTCGCTTGCTCTGCGATCACACAAACACACGCCAACACCGTGTCCCCTTTACACACACACACACACACAAACACACACACGCACACACACACACACACTCACAGAGAGAAGCCCTGCCTCCAGTCAGTTTAAGTATAGCAAGCAATAATGTGTTGATTAAATCTGTGATCAGCTGCCTAAGGGGCATGAAATTGGACATGATGAGTGTGGCACATTAAAAACTAATTATCAATAGCACCAATCCTATTGTCTTTCTTTTAAACCAGTCACAGCAGTAAATCAAGTGTGGAGAATGGAACACTATGTGCTCTATCACAATGAGCTCTGGGGTTACAACCATACCTGGATTCTGGCTGCGTCGAAGCTTTTCTGATAAAATATGAATCTATTATTTACTGCCTGTAGCACTTCCTTATTGTATTACAAACTCATGGAGAGTTTACAGAATGTGTTGCCAGCAGGGAATCACGCTGCTTTACCTGCAATGCTTCACAATTTCAAAGGTAAACTAAAAAAAAAATGTTTTCTTATTTGTGTCCTACAAACACTGTTGGAGGACTGTGTTTAAAGTGCTTTTCTTTGGATGAATATGTTTTTTTAATCAACCTGTTCTCACTCCAAACTCGTCAAGTACCGCCGCTTGGTAAGTGCCCCTCGGCATCGGATACCAACAAACTGAGGCACCCTTTAGCGACTGTATGCAACGCACTGGGCTTTCAGCTAACTCCAATGTTGACCCACTCACAGTGTTATCCGATGGTCAGAGCAATTACAAGTGAGTCTGCTTAGGACGGGTGGGAGGAGTGTTGGATGGGTCAAACAAACGCAACTTTCAACCAGGACACCGCTGTTTGTGTCCCGTATGAAACTAAAAGTAATGTTGGCTTATTCGTCATGTCAGTCGTTAATCACGAGACTCATTAGTATCATTCTGTCCTGTGAGTCACGTGAGTCACTAGTCAGTGAAGTTAACGTCAACAACGGCATCATATTCACACTCCCAACTCGTCAAATATCGCTGCTTGGTCAGTGCCACTCGGCATTGGAGGCCGACGCATGGGGTACCCATCTTGTGTTACTTTTGGACAGACCAGGGACGGCGTGTCAATATGTACTCGTTACATACAGAATGTCCTTTCAAAATAAAACTTTGTTTTCACAGGAAGTTAGGTTTAGGCAACAAAACCACTTAGTTAGGGTTAGGAAATGGTCGTGGTTGAGTTTAACTTCACTGACTAGTGACTCACATAACTCGCGATTCACGGGGCTGGCGATGCCAACGAGTCCCATGACTTAAGACTGACTTGACAAAATAAGTCAACGTCCATTTAGTTTCAGACGGGACATGAACAACGGTCTCCTGGTTGAAAGTCTTGTTTTTGTTTGACCCATGCACTACCCCTCACACCAGCCCTTACCGGACTGTCACGCTATGAATACTACGTCACTTGCTCCGACCGTCGAATAACGCTGCGGGTGTGTTTACATTGGAGTTAGCTGAAAGCCCAGTTCGTCACATATTGTCGCTTAAGGGTGCCTCCATGCGTCAGTTTCCGATGCCGAGGGGCATTTACCAAATGGCGATATTTGACGTGTTGGAAGTGGTTGTGTTGACTGAAGCTGATTTCCTGTGAAAACGGAGGTTTATTTTGAAAGGACACTGTGTATATAACAAGCGTATATTGACACGCCGTAACGTAACGTAAGATGGGTACCCTATACATGAGTCTACCATGCCTAGGGGCACCGATCGTTTTAATCTCCACGTGCCTGCATAAGCAGTTAGAGAAGTACTCCATCAATCTACTTTCCCCTCATTTGGCCTCTGTTTGACTTTCTGGGATTTTAAAGATTCAAATCAACTTTAGAAATATGAGCAAAGGACAAAGCCAGGTAACGTTGTTATGGAGACAAAGTCTGCATAGGGAGGAGGACGTCAGGGAGGGACACTTCAATGAACTGACCCACGTCTATCTTTTCACATCTTTTTGCATGTCGCCTCTTCTTAAGGATGCTTTCAAGATGGCACCTGCTGTGGTTGCTAAGAGACTTGTGATGCAACTGCGAAGTCTCTGCATTTCATCACCAACAATGTGCTGTGGGACAGAATCTGCACTTGTCTCTTCTCACCGAAAGGATTTCTACTCAGTTATGCACTGAACTGTAAAGCAGCTGTCATTTGATGTAACCTACGAGGTATAAACATTGCCTTCTTTTTTTTCCTTCTCTCCTTCCTCCTTATTTTTTTCTCTGCTTGGATGTTGCTCACCCATCCACTCTGCCTTTACCTCCGGCTGTCTCTGGGACCCGGCGATTAGAGCGCTGGGTGCTGTCCTGCTGATAAGGCTGAGAAACCTCCCTCCCTCCCTCCACCACCAATGGCTGTGTCCTCAGGGTGCAGGGAAAAAAGGAGCCCAGGGTAATGTCCCCAACACCCCCCAATCCTCACCCCTTCTCACCATTCACCAAGTCATGGGTGGCAGCTGAATACGCTGCCTTGTGCATCTCATGACTTTGAACAGATAGGCCTGCATTTTCATGGTGGATAAGCAGCCAGAGAAATGAGCAAAAGTAATACAGCTCAGCTTATAACAGTGTAACATTATGCATCAGGGCCCTTTTATGAGTGAATTTATACATTCTGGAGTGTGTGTTTACAGTACCATCTGGTAGATTGTGTACACTTAGCACTGGAAATGTAGGACAAATGCTTGTGCTCAAATTCACTTCATGAGAGCCTCTATTGTCTAAATTTCCATCCAGCTGCCATAAAAGGGAAAATAATATAGCGCAGGTTATTCACACTGAGAGTAATTTGATATAATTATAACACAGTTGAAAAACTGTAGCTTTCTATTGTTTCCTCCAGCTATGTTAACCCGCGCTGTATTAAGTCACTTGCCTCGAATTGGATTTCAAGGATAACGGTGGCTCTTTTCTGTATTTTTCTCACTGTTAGCCAACCTGATCTGATGGGGAAGGTTTATAAATAGCATGTCAAGTTAAGGACTTTCTTGTGTCATAATAACACATATTAGGCTTTTCACGTGTCATTTCACACCACGTTGTTACCATGAAACGGCCGCGGTTATGTTTAGGCAACACAATTTCTTAGTTAGGTTTAGGAAATACATCATGGTTGGGCTTAAAAAAAGTACGCAAACTAAGTTAATTACTCTAATACTCAAATTACTTACAAATTACTGTATCATTCATTCGCCATTTGGTGAGGCCGGGCTGTGGCAACAAACAAAGGGTTTCAGTTGAAACCATTATGCTGAATGCCACAGACTGTAGGGAAGGCTGCGATCTGTCCAGGGTGTACAAACCTATTTGGGATACGTCCAAAACAAAGATAATCCTCTGCAAAATACGTTTCCCTTGAAACGTAACTCACAATGCAATTCCGTTGCATGGGAACGTGATTTTTTGGAGACAGAGCTGAAAAATCCAATGACCACCCAAATATTACCATACCATCTACTCAATGATAGAATAGATAAGGAGAGGAAAACTTAATCCCCAAGGTGTTCTAAAAGAAAAAGACTTGGCAGGGCTTACCTCAGGGGTCAGGGAAGGTCCACAGCCATTAATTTTAAATGAGTGGAATGGATTTGGGGTAATGGAAACCCAATGGCTCCAGACAGCATTGGGACTTGGTGGCGTGAAGACACCAAACGACGGTGTGATAACCTGACCACTCAACTGTATGAGGTGGAAGAAGTCAAGAAACTGATTTGGGTTTTCTGCCCCCTCCCCCCCATCCACTATATGAAAGCCTTAAGCGTAATGCATTAGAAATCTATTTGGAGGCATTCAAGTGTAACAGAGCTGAAGGTGGCAGGTAAACTCTCTCTTTTGGTCAAAATACCGCCCATCTAATTTAAGACTCTTTAGTTTTAGCTCATCATTCAACACATGTCTGTAAAACAAGTAACCTCGTAGGTGGAGAAGAGCAATTGCTATTTCGGCAGTTATGAATGTTAAACTGTAAAGGTCAGGAGTTCTGGTACGGAGAACGTTAAAATAGCTGATACCTGTGGGTTGGAGAAAAGCCAATTTCTGGTGTTGAACTCCACATATTCATGTGCTCCGACAAGGTGTGACAAAGTAGCCCCAAATATATCGTTGTTGTTGTTGTTGTTGTTGTTGTTGGAGTGTGGAGTTCATAAATGCTACTGTCACTTTCCACTATGTGAAAAAAAAATAGTTTTGCTCTTTCTATTATTTTGTAGACTTACAATATAACAATATAACAGTAATGGCTGTTTTTGCTTCACATGTAGCTTGTTCACACCCTGCAAACTGTGAATGTGAAAAAAACACACTGAAAAATATGTTCACAGCATCACATATTTCCCATATGCCACCATAAGGCAGGCTATTATTTGATACATTTTTGAGGCATTGTTTTGATATCCAACCAACAAGTTGTAGTTTAATATTCCATTGAGGGGAAGTGAGGACACAGATGAGGCTTTTTTCAAAATGAATGTGACAGTAACTTTTTATATGAAATTTAAGAGTTGACATTGAGTGGTTTGATACTCAATGGTGTGTTTACGTGTTTAATTATACGTCTTTTGTCTTTTACTGCATAATACACACTAGTAGTACATCTAAATATATTGATATGCTGCAGTGGAACAGAACCTTTATCGCCTATGAATTAAAAAATGTACATATCGTGATTTATGTATCATCATACACCGGTTCTTCTGATATCTTACAAAAAGTTGTTCCTCATTTTTTGTGCATTCTCCTATGAATGTCCAGCAACATGTGTCAATTTCTGCATATACACGCATACAGTCTTTTCAAAATAAACTTCCAGGAAAATACTTAATCAGGCTTGGGAAAAGATCGTATAACTACAAAAGTGACGTTACTTAATTACGGAAGTTACATGACAAATAAATCAACGTTGACTTCTTGGCACCAACTGGTTTTCCTGGACAAAATCTGGTGTTTTTGGACCCACAATTCCACCCTGACCTCCTCCCTATGCTGCGTTTGTCGCTCTTCTTGGTTCACCATTATGTGGATTAAATAAGTATTGTTTTTTTGGGATATATATGAATAACGGTGGATTACATTTTGTAGGTATAGCTATGAGCACATGTATGAAGACAGCCTGAACCTCACATAGTTTAAGGCAGAACACATAGTACAAATTCATTTTTTTAATTGTTATGTGTTAAACTTTTCCAATGAAATCAGTGATTGAATTTGGACTGAAATTGTCCTTGTAACTCAGGACAGGAAACTCAAATGTTTTGTGTATGTACTTTATAGCACCACTTCAACATTAAGTGACAGTTCGCACTTCTTGAAATGAGCAGTAAGCTTGGTATAGTTTAATATTTACTAAGCTACTAGAAAACGTTCAATGTTCTACCCTGGTAAATAGTGTTAAAGTCCATCCATCCGTCCATTATCTATACCTCCTTATCCTGTTCTAGATCACAAGGGGCCAGAGCCCATCCCAGAATGCATTGCGTGAAAGACGGATGTCGTGTTGTTGTTATTCACAACACTGAATGACCGAGATCTGCACTGAGGCAGAAATTGCACGCTGACCCTTTACAGTCCTTTGGTAATGACTGTATAATATATGTTTTTTATGGGTGGGGGGAGGTAATGCAGGAGTCTTCCAGATTAAAATGCCCCACTTTGAGCGATGCAGCTCAGAGGCTATTACACCAGTAGGCTACTCATTCCCTCCCACCTTGCTTTTGACTTAATTGAATCAGTCAGTCCCCATATCAGATATTCCTTAACGGAATACTGAAACCTATCCACCCTTTTCCTAATACCATTAGGGGAAGCAGGAGAGCAAGATGGATGCTTTAATCCTGCTGGTTCAGAGCACACAAAAGGAGAGCATGCCCTGCAGTAAGACATTAGCCACAACATTCACTGCTGAGCCACAATATTCTTCCGAGCAGAAGACTTGCCCTCTCACTGCCTGACTGAAAGCCACAATAACGAGAGCTCATTTCCTCTAGACAACATTGCATATAAATAACAGAAAAGGCAACTCATTGCCCTGCTTGTTATTGGAGGGAAATAAATAAAAAAATCACTGCGACATGTTACAGTCGGCAGCACCTTATTTCCATGATTCTACTACAGCCCACATGGGTCCAGTACGTTTATGCCATCTGTTCATGAACCCGGCAGATATGCAGGAATGCATGTCCAATTTGACACAATGGTGATGCAGATGAATGAGGTTCAGGCAAACCTCCTGCTGCTGAGATATTGTTATTTCCCTACCTATTTTCTGCTGTGTCAAACTTCGGCTAAGCTAAGGTGAGGTCCATTATTTCTGGCCAGCTCAAGCACAAACTAATCCTCTTATTTGGGAGGTCAGCGCCAATCATTATACAGAGGGGTGCCATTACAGTGTACACTCCAGTGAGCTGATTTTCCCCTTACATAAATATATGACTCATGGGACTGCTCTTACTCCCCTCTCTAATTTATCCCTCCTGCTTCCACTTCTTGGCTCTCATCGTCCTTTTTTTTCCCTCTCTCAACTTTCCCCTCTCTTATCCACGACCTTCTCGAGCCCCTTTTTCGCTTTTTACCTTTTCATTTTTCACTCTCCCACACTTTCAGCACATATCCTTCTTTTCCCACCCTCATTTTTTTTCAGGATGCCCAGAGTGGCGTATAATTGAATCTGCAGAGAATGCATGAGCAGGAACAATTAGCTCAGTCACTCAGAATGTGGATATAGCTGTACAGTAGGATAAACAGAATAATAAAAAAAGAGATAGGAAGGCACGAAGATAAGCCTGAACTGTATAAGCGCCAGAACAAAGAGAAACACACAGCTCACAAAGTACACACAATTTTGTTCCCACCAACCCCTGACAAAGATGGGATACTCTCATTTTGCATTGCGTGCATGTCTTTGCTGTCATACTGTCCAGCTTGCCAAAAACATTGGCACCAATTTATGAAACTCTCTACATTAATGATCTCATATATTTTTCATTGGTATGACTAGTGGAGGATTCTATTGTAGGAGAGTAAGTCACATCTAAGAGGGCAAATGTAAAATAAAAATGGACAAGACAAAATTTAATGGAAATCCATCCGAAAGTTCTTGAAACATTTCTCTCTACTGATAGCGCTGTCAGATTATCAAAGTCATTATGTTACATCTGGGAATGAAGAATATCTACCAAATAATTTTGCAATCCACAGGCGGCAATCTCTGGTTCTGAAAAGTGAAGCCAATGCAGAAGTGCCTTCATCTTGCATGCTTTCCAGCAGGAGGCAACTCCTCTGGCTGCAAAAAGAAGTCTGATTGTATAGAAGTCTATGAGAAAATGAAGCTACTTCTCACTTGATTTATTACCTCAGTAAACATTGTGAACATGACGGTCTCAATCGCTAATTTCAAGTCTTCTTCAATACAGCATGATGTTCATTTAGTAAATTATGGTCCCATTTAGACTCAAACAGACCATAAAGCAGGGGATGCTTTAGGGCGGGGCTACGTTGTGATTGACAGGTCGCTACCACGCCGTTGTCCAGCCTGGCTGTTGTCTGCATTTTCATCTTACAACTTTAACCCTTTCACAGTGTGTTTTCAGTTCATGAAAGTTAATTATAACATTGTGGTCGCCTAAAAATGTCTTATTCAGTGTTCGGTTGTACTTCGCTCCATCCTCTCATGTCACTTCTGGTTGCACAAAAAACAAGATGGCGACGGCCAAAATGCAGAACTCAAGGCTTGAAAACGGCAGTCCACAAACCAATGGATGAGGTCATGGTGACTATGTCTACATCTCATATACAGTCTATGGCAATCAGTCGACTATTTTCAGATATTTCACTGAAAAAGTGAAAAAGTGACCTGCTGGCGAAGCTAAATGAAACATCAGTAGATGAAGAAAGCTTTTAGGAATCTGGTAACCATGACTATCTGCACCAAATTCTATGGAAATCCACCCAACAATTTGACTTAAAACTAAAAATGCCAATCTTATGGTGACGCAAGAGAAAAAGTTTCATCCACTGTTGGCCACAAATGTCTGTATAAAGTTTCCTGGCAAGCCATGCAATAGTTGTTGAAATATTTCAATCTGGAACAAAGTGAGGAACTGACCGTCCAACTGACTGGCGATGCCATCCCATGAGCCACACCGCTAGCTTTCTAAAAGCAGCTCCACGTACAGTGGCAGCTACCATGTAATCGTTGTTGGACTGATCCATAAGCAATAGTTAATTTGTTTTTTATTGTTTATGTGGTTTAATTGCATGATAAAAAAAAAAAAAATATTTATTAGCAGAAGTGGCGTCTACATCCCTCAAGTCACCATCACAGATGGGATGGCAGCCTGGTGTGGAACCACACATTAATAACAACCCCTTGGTCCTGCTCAGGCTGTTATATAAGTGCAACAATGCATGACTCTGCTGAATTTATGAATATGTATGGGCAAAACAAAAAGCGACATTTTTATTCCAGGGTGAGGAAGAGAAGGGAAAAAGCTTCTCTTCTGCTCTGTGTGGAGCTGACACCGGCAAAGATGGACCATAAATACTTCAGAAATACCAATTACTTCAAGAAGTAGGCATGAAGAAAAGAGCAGCTATTTCAGCCAATTATGAGGCTTCTCTCTCAAAGGGTGGAGAAAGATGACTCTTTCCTTTCAAGCTTCCTACTGAAAGGAGAAACCTCTGTCATGTTGCGGAGACTCAATAATGTTTCCCTCCACCTTCATGTCAGGGATGAAAGGCCCCAAATGTCCTTTGAGTGAAACCCCCAGAGGACTTAACATGCATCAATAACATTTCCATCCTTGAAGATGTTTGAGGGGGACTACACATTATCTTCTCATAGACTTTGAGGCTCTGCTCACATCCTGTGACTTTTATTTACCCCGATCTCAAAGGTCCTTCCACGCCATGCCAGAGATGGAGATAGAGGGAAAGAGAAAAAAGAACAAAAGAAAACAGAAGGAGGGAAAAGCAGAGTCAGACGGCACAATGTGGTGTGTGTCGCCTGCTTAAAATAGGACAGCTGCCTCTTGAAGGAGCCATCATTCTTCATAGGGGTAGCCTGTCTTCATTTCAACCCTCGGCAAAGCACACGGGGCTTAACACACTTACGTCTGAGGATTTGCTGCACTTGAAGGTGGCAGCCATTCCCTAGAGTGCAAAGGGAGGGAGCAGTGCAAAGCCACCCCGAAAAAAGCCAACCGCTTTCACAAGTTCAGCTGAGGCAGCATCCAGACCTCCTCCTTTTGCCGGAGCAAAGTTTTGGTCCCAACCAGGTTTTAGCAGCAGTGTTGGTCCCAAGTCTGCAATCATTATTGCAAATGGCACTTGTATGTCTTCATAAAAAAGTGATGAAGTTAAGCATACATCTTCAATGCATTATAATATGCATTTTTTAAGAAGTTTTCAGGCCTTTATTGGATAGTTTGCCAGGAGACAGTGGCATGAACCTTGGAGAGAGAAAGGTGGATGGCATGCAACAAAAGTCTTCCCAAACTTGGGATGCCACAGCCAACATAACATACCACTGCCCCGCCAGGGTGTCCCTGAAGAGCCAAAATGATAAATAAATTACAGTACAAGTCCTCGCAAACTGGACAAAAATCTGCTGAACAAGAGACTGTGGTGCATTCCCAGTAGAAAACAAGCAATGGTACAGTACGCACTCAAAAGGGACAAAACCAGCGCACATTTAAAAAAAGCTCTGGGAAACAGTCTAAATAAATCATGAATCATATTTTTTTTGCATGCTATAGGAAATGAAATACGTATAAAGCACACTTGAATGCTGGAACCAATGCAGTAAAACAAAGTTACCAAGAAGCTTACATTTTAATAGCAATTGTGACTTCTTTTAATGTGTCTTGGAAGCAATTTTAGGACTAGAATTTTCATTTAAATTCAGGGAGGAATTTTTTTTATCATATACAGATATAGTCCACCATTGATTCATAAATTATTCATCCAGCAGCCCAACCCTTGTTCAAACTGTACCCGAGACATTGTATCTTGAGAAGAGGGAGTTGGAGCTGCTCCAAAGTTGAATCTTTAATTGTCAGCTTTTGCTGTAAGTGGCCTCCCCCCATGTTCAAATTAAGCTTATGGCATTCAGCTACAAAGCAGTGATTATAGAGAAAAGGTTAGCAGATATTGCATCGGCTGGTCCCTCAAAATGACACAGTGAGTCATCTGCAGCTGAGCAGCTAACAGTGACAATGGGAATGTTGAATATATATTATTTGTGAGAGCTAATTAAAGAGTTTGACCGTGAGACACCTCACGTATCCTCCACAGAACGCAGGCAAGAACAGAGCATCCCTCGCACGTGGCAAAGGTATAATTTCATCTGACCACCCACGCAAAAAGACCCCTTCACTGAGAGTATATACTTCCCCAAGAAGCACGGAGAAACTTGGGATATTCAACCCAGAAACCTGAGCACTCGGCTTTAAAATTTGGGAATGGTGGTCACTATGATATCTCTTCAAACCCGACGGATGGAATGACCTAAAAAAAGGCCAGTTAAATAGTTGGCTCTTCAGAACCCAATCGCACTTTGAAGAGGAGATATCAGTATCCCTACTTTGAGTAAAGCTAATTAGATCATTGACATTTTGCCTCGTGGCACCTCCTGGCATTAGGAGCAAAAAAGTATGTAGCTTTAAACCATTACTTAAAAACACTTTCCAGTTCCACTTTCAGCTACTCTTGGTGCTCCTTGGTGTATCAACAGAACAGAAAGAAAAAGAACATCTTCACATCTTATCCTGGCAACATGACTGACTTCCTAACAAATTCCAAACTGGCAACCAAATGAAAATGAGGCCGGATAACAATGAGAATGTCAGAGGAAATAATAATAACAAGACACGGTCCGAACCAACCCTTGAACACCATATTGCAAGACAAATTACTGTTGGGATGACTGAACTGCCAGATGTGCCTCTCACACTGCAGCATCACAGAGAGAACAAGCCAGCATATGCTCCACGCTGAGGATAACTTAACTGGTACAGACCTCTGGTAAGCGGACTGAAAGAATTCCCCAAGCATATACGGCCTACTTCATACAATATGGCGAGGGTATGCTTGGACCGCAATGATGAGCAGACATGATGGTCTGTGATAAATTAGTTGGAGATCTATGGTGCAATAAATTGTAGCAGATCAAGGGAGCGTACAGCTCAAGTATGACTTGATAGGATATGCTTCACCCTTCAACCGTACTTCCCATGATGTTACAAAGATCCAATTTGTCTGTTTGAATGGCAGTAATATTAGATGGCTAACTATTGGTGTCAACATGGTTGATTTTTCTAGCTGTCTTTTAAGGGCTGAGAGTGCACAAAACGATGTTGTCCTATGGTAAGAAATTCCAGCTCCACGTTTTCAACAATACCTGAAAAAAGAAGTGCAAACAGACACTTTAATGCATTTCTCTAGAAAGGACAAAACACAATCCAAAGCCAACTGAAACTTCTGTTGTTCAGCTCGGATACTAAACAAACTCTCTGTGTCTATCTTTGACTTTTCTGCTCTCAGATGTGGGATCAATGCGCCTCAGCTCTGCAGCCTGTGTTCTCAATTGTATGTGGTCCCTTGGCAGAATTGGATTGTGGACGTCCTCGTTCACCCCAGACTGGATCATCCATGGCCTTATCTGCCCTCACAGCCTTTACTTTTGTAAATTGCAAGTGGATGTATTTGATTAGATATGCATTCATTAAATTTCTCTTCTTTAATCTTGGCCCGCATTGTGACCCCTGATTTGATACCTTAAACCTGGGCCATTTGATCCCCCAGAAGCATATTCTGTTAGTCAGATACAAGACACTTGCTGCAGTCTGGAATTACAACTGTCATTACTCAATACAAACTAATAACCAATGATTCATTTGGCACAGATTCACCAAAGTAGAAAAAAAGACAAGCTCACATACAACAGAGCAAATTAATTTCTTTAGCGGTTCCTATCTTGACTCAGCCTTTACGACAGACATCTGTCTTTTCTTCACAAAGCTCTCACACATTGTTTCTCACTTTCTTTTGTCGTCCAAGATAGAGATATGCACAAACAAAAAATGGTGTCAGCCCAAATACTCATTGTTGTAACTGATGTTCACACTGACATCGGCTTTGTTGATGGGTCTCTGTTCTGATTGTGCTGTAGGTAACGCTAAAAGCTTTTTACTGCATCTATGCAGATGTCTTATTTGGAAATATGATTTTTTTTCCTGCTTTGGTTTTTGTTTTTATCAAAATATAATTTGGTTGAGATAGTTGGGTAGTGAAAATGAACAGATCTGGGTTTTAACATATAGAAGTAGGGGGTATAGCAATGGTCTTTGTCATGTTAACGGGTTTTTAACATGTTTTAATGGAGTTTTAATGGAGTTTTAATTGGGTTGTAAGAGGTTTTAACAAGTTTAGGGGGGAACTGGAGGACACAGGTGTGAGTGTGAGTGAATGTGCTTGCCAGTCTTATCGTGCTATGTTAGCCTGTCATTCAATTGGGTTTGAGTACTCAGCATGACAAGTGAGAGTCGACTTACAACAACCTGTAGAGCTGTGTCAATCTCCTCCATGCTCGTAGCCATTTTTAGACATTGGCACATTTGCTATCACTATTTTTCATGGATAGTTGCTATTTTTGTGGCCCTGGTTCTCTCAGGAAGATGACTTCACTGTTCTTTACACCACCTACCCAGTGAGCAAAACACCAGGACTATTTGAATCACTGAATACATTTGGAACCATGCTAATGATAAACACAAGAGTTGTTCATTACTTTTTCAAATGAACGCTACAGTGATCTAGTCAAGCCCCCAGGAAGAGCGCCGGGCTTTGCAACCATGTATTTCCTTCCTAAACCTAACTATAGTGATTGTGTTGCCTAATTCTAAAGTGACGCCAAGGATAACTATAGTGGTTTTGATGCCAAAACTGAAGTGACGTCAAGGGGTGTGACAAAGCGGTGGTATGTGATGAGTTCTGATGACAACCTGTTGGTTTACCTGGTGGTTCACCTTTATATATGAAATTAATAGACTTGTGCTAACTGGTTGACTGTGTAGCGTGTAGTGCTTATGTTGGGCTGATATTCAGTATATCTTTTTGAAAAGTCAATTATAATTGTAAGTGCGTATCTGGCTCAGTTAATCTGGCTGTCCAGTAATGTATTTTTTGGTCATGCTGATCTACACCGGTCAGAGAGATGTTGACTGGAGGCACTTAGTGTGGAGCAGCAGCCAGAATGAGCAACACTGGCTGTCACAGATGCTGCCAATCGAGGCTGTCCACACAGAGACGGCTGTACACCTGCCATTCTGGCATATTCTGCATCCTACTCTAATTCAATTTACCACTCAAACCCATTTCAGAGCCTGTCACACATTTTCCCAGCCGCGAGGCAGTTGCATCAAGAAAGCCCAAAGGGTGTTGGTAGATACTGTACGCTATGAGGCAGGTGTGTGAGTATTGCTGGGAGTAAGAAAAAGAAAAACATAACCCTGTATATTTGGGGTGAATCTATTGAAAGAGGCCTTGGTTTCATTAGAGAACAGATTAGGGAGGGAAGTCAATATCCAACAGCTTTGGATTTAAAGCCCTACTTACAAAGGCATTAAGATCCCAGGAAGTGATAAAAACCATATGATTCCTGCTTCTTTTGTTTCATCAGAAAAAAAAAAGAGTTGACTACTGTAATTAGACAGGACCTCTGTGAGATTTCTGAGGCCACCACAATTAGCTTTCAGTTGATTTGTGTAAAGTTGTTTACATATTTTATGGTACCAGTTGTCCTTATTGAGCGTGATTTAAAAAAATCTAATAAACATTATGTACAAGACTGCCTCAGGCTTTGCACACATTTAAAACAGATTATCGGAAATAAAAGCACAGCAATGTCTGAAGGCATATTTTCATTGTGGTCCTCTGTGATAAGGGGGTACAGGAGGGGAGGTGGGTGGGAAGCAGAGGATGGGGGGAGCAGCTGACAGGCACACAAAGGGAAGAAAATCAGTCACTCAAAAACAGTACAAAACATACTTACATTATCCTCTCCTCCCTTGCACCCAACAACTCAAGAAGATGCACAAAACTACATAAAGCAACAGCAATTCAAATATGTGATCAAACAGGTCAGAAGGGACAGGCTATTTATCACTGTAGAGGTCTGCCAGAGCTATCTCAGCCACTCTTTTGGCACAATTACCCAATTCTGACTATCAAAATATAATGGGCCAAGTTGTGTGTGAGGAGGAAGTTTTAGAATAGTCCTAGCAAGATTATTTTGAGATGTCGCCAATTTATTCGTTTTGGATGCATTCATATACCGGAAAATGCTGAAGTCATCAGGTGATGCTTTAAATCATAGACTGTATATATAGATAGATGGACGACGCGTCTCCACTTCCTCCCACTGTATAAAAGTGAAGTAAAAATATCCTGGATACGAGTGCTGCCATGTTGAGATTTTGACGTCATTTGGAGTCAGAGACTGTGCAGTAGTGAACGGGGATTGTAGGAGGTATCGAGGTCCCGCCCACACACCCGCCCTGAGCCAATCGCGAACCACCAACACCCACACGAACAAGGTAGCGCCATGGTAGCTGTTTGTCTAGAAAGACACAACTAACCATATCTCTGTAACTACATTTATAATCAAACTGACACATGTTGCTGAGCTAACTAGCAACATTGGTCAGTGAGAGTAAAAGATAGTAAAACAATCTTTATATCCAGTCTATGTTGGAAACAGACAAATCCCAGCTATGGAAAGTTAAAGTTACTTCTCAAGAAACTCTCGTACAGTTCCAGAGCTTCCGGCTGCGCGACAACTTCACTCAGAGCAGCTTTCAGACACAGCTGTCAATCATGACTTCTCATCTCCTTTTTATAGCATCAATTTAAAACCAAACTTATCAGAAAAAAATAACACTTCAACATACATCATCATGATGAGAACTACCTAGAGTGACAAGACTATCCATGGGAAAATTTTATTTGACGTGTTTTTAGTTTGGCCCATGTCCCATCCCTTAACGTGGCTTCTGAGCCAGCCACCAGGGGGCAATCCAGATGTTTTGGCTTCACTTTTGGGGAGCGGTCATGTCGTCCATCTTTATAGACAGTCTTTGCAATAAATTAACTTAAATATCTTTTACTTCCTTTTACTATTTAACTAAAACATTATAAAATAAAGCTATTTGAAGGTAATTTACTAGAAAACTGAGGACAGAGCATGCTCAGCTGTCGTACCCTGCATGTAGACAATTGGTTGACCCAGTTCCATTTGTTTCATTAATAATATATTGTGGTCTAAAGTATGACTCAGTGCTGATGAGGGATTTCTTAGATCTTAGAAGTTATTTTTGTTAAGGGGATTTTCTTCTGTCCATTTTTATCCTGCTATAAAATCTCTGTATGTGTCAGTAAGTCTGGAGGAGCTGAGGAAAGACATCTGAGTGTTCGTGTGTGTGTGTGTGTGTGTGTGAGAGTGTGTTTTAGTGTAGATATCATAGGGGGAAATCTGTATTCTTTCATACAGCAGAGGGTAGGAAGCCCTTTCTCGTGGGATTGCAGCAGTCAAGCCAAATAAGTCTGGTGAATCTTGCCTTGGGAATGTCCTGAAGGTTCATAGCTTACTCATCTGTCATACTTGAAATCGCAACGATGCCAGACAGGCAGACGAGTCGATAGATTGAACCAAATATGACGGAACACCAACATCAACATCATCACCGGAATAGTACATTCAGGGAAGATGCAAAAGCAAATTGACAGTTTGCTTCAGGGTGATGTGAACCCACTGGTCTCCGGTGGATTACGCAGCATTCAGAAGGCCACAATTCAATATGTTTTCTATAGAATCCTAACAACGTGTGTCAGCCAATATTAATCAAAGACACTTTATTACATGGTGTGAAAAGTATCAAAATGACAACTTCCTTCATTCAGAAAACCGGGAAGAGCAAACACTGACATGTTTGGTAAATTATCTGTGATTGATTAATTACATTATCATGCATGTCACACAGCATCATGAGCACTAAATCAGAACTGCAAAGCCGGATAAAAAACATCAAAGCAATTTCAGTGCGCTGATGTTGGAGGCACAACATGCTTATTAAACCCTTTTTTATTAAACCGGCATACTGAACCAGCCGACTGACTAACTACACTGTTCAGATGCACAGTGCGACTAATCCATATTAATCCAACATGACAGCGGGAAACCCTCCAAAATCAATATCTCTGATTGATTGCTGTCCAACTTGTAGTGCCAGTGCTCACACTCTCAGGGAATGACAACCAACAAATCTAAAATCATTTAGCCATATATCATGACAGAGCCTCGGCACAAATAATCCTGTTAGACATAGTAAAGGTAGACTTTTATTTTTATAGAAAAGCTATAATGAACAACCATTATGGCCTTTTGAGTACATGAGTAATGTAGGTTGGATTAACTTCACATATTTGCTTTGAACCAAGAGAATGTAGGCATTAGTGGTTTCTGCTTGACGATTTTTCATTTTCTGACTCCCTGTAACCTGGCATGCCGTTTGCATGATAGCCTTCCCTGGGTTGAATCATTCCCAAAGGTGAAACACACACATAATAAGCCCCCTTTTACACAGAGATCACGCAATAAGAATAACCGCCATTACGTTGGCTTTGCTTTTTTACACTGAACCAAACAATGGCGGCATAAAGATGAAGAAGCAAAAGATGCGTGAAAACTATATTTGTATAGCACCTTCAGTAAATGCAGCTCAAAGCACAGTATGTCATTAAAAACAACATGTGCTTCTTTTCTTATGAAATGTAAGGAAAACAACTAATCAGAGATGATCTGGAGTCTGCCGCCCAGCTGCCGTCTATGAGAGCCGGCTGTCAATCACTCGTGAACTCTGACCAAACGGTCAAACTAGGCAGCGCTGATCAACTATGAATCGATATTCTGTTACTGTAATGCCTATTTCTTGCATAAAATGTTTTCGGAAACATCTTCTAGTGTACTGTTTAGCTGTAAAATGAGAACGTTTGTGACCCGGCAGCAATGTTGAGATCAATACTTGGTATTGAGGAAATACCAAGTACCGCCAACCAGCTGGAGGAGGAACACCATTAAATTAGCTAAATAAAATAAAAAACATCGTCCAACCCCATCGCCTACTATTGTTTATATTTCAAGGAACCTCTCGCCTGCCTTCCTGCTTTATCACCCATGGCCGTTTCACACCTGAAGCGAACCGTACCTGAGTACAATAATCAAACAAACTGGACTTTGGGGTCAAGTGTACTCGGATCCAGCCCAGGGTACCTGATGTGAAAGCACCCTCAGAACACTTGAATTACAATATGCTTAAAACTTATTATGGATTTTTTGCCTAATGATGCCAAAAATATACTGCCTACTGAAGCTTTAAAAACTTTGTATGTGAGCAAAGGAACCTTCAAACCAACTCTAAAAGAAATGGGAGCCAGTGCAAGGTAGCTAAAACATGAGTAATGTTCTCTGGTCTTTATTAAAAGTCTGGCAGAAGAGTTCTGAACTAGCTGAAGTTTTTCTATCAGCTTTTTTGTAAGGCCAGTGAAGAGGACATTACAATAGTCCTACCTGCTAGTAATGAAAGCATGAATCAATTTCTCGGCCTCCCGCTTTGTTTAAAACGACCTTACTTTGGCAAGATTTCTCAGGTGGAAGAATGCTAGTGTGTGTGTGTGTAGTCCCGCCATACCAGCTGTCCTTTTTACACAGACGTCGATTCGACTCTACAGTACCTCCGCTAACGGCTGAACAACTCTGTGGCCCCATTCTGCGTTCTACCTTTTATACAAGGCGAGGCAGTATAACAGCGTAAAAGTCCCGTCTTGAACACACACAGACCTCCTCCAATTTAGCTGCCATTTCAATGGCTTCCTATAGGTCTCAATCCGCCACCTGTCACATCTGTTTCCGGGCCTCCCTGGTGTAGTGATAAGAAGCAGGCATTACAATCGTCATTTCACAATTTCACCCACTATTTTTATCTGTTTCAGTGTCCATCGCCCACCCATCTCTTGCTAAGGAAAAAAAGTGTCGACTACTCACACATATGAAAGAAGAAGAAAAAAAAAAAATCCTGCTTTTGCCGCTATCAAAGCTATCAATCAGCCATGGCTCGAGGCTAAAATAGAGAGCTGTTCTGATGGATACATTTGCCACATCCCCAGTTCAATTTGTTTGGCAGCTTTGGAAAATGCAGCAAGTTTGGTGTGCAAACACATTGTACCAATCATTCCCATTCAACTGGCAAAGCATGAAATAACAGTCAAGGCCGTTTGGGGAGGTTTCTGTTTGCAGACACGGCGAGGCAGCGACAGTCTGAAAGCACCGCCACGCACAAATAATGCCGGCCGAGATTTCAGCAGCGATAAGGGGACACTCCATTTGTCCTTTTAGATGTTTCGCATTTTTATCAGTTGACAGCTGATAGATGGGTTAGTGTATATTATACTGAGTATACTGAAAACTTACCCACTTACAATGAGCTAATGCACAGCAAATATGACGGTATGCCTATACTGTATCACACGTCTCTTAAGCCAATGAAATGACTGCTCCCACCTGACCACAGCTAGAATAAGTATCTGAATGTCCAACACTGCTTTTAACAGACATTTAAAGTGATAATTACTGTTTTCAGTGGTGATTAATGTCAAGCTGGTCTCACACGCTGTTCATAGCTATACCTATGAAAAGTAATGCATTCATATATATCCCACAAAATCAATTTGTGTATAATTAACGTAATTGTGAACCAGGAAATATGAATAGCGATGAACGGCGTTTAGGTTGGAGGTCGGACTGGTTAAAAAATACCAGACTTTCACCCAGGAGACTGGCGTTCGTATCCCGTGTGAAACCAGAAGTCATTTTTGATTTATTTACCACCTAAGTTACGCCATTTCAGGGTTTTTTTCTTTACTAGATTTTAATGCTTATTGGCTATAAGCACAAAGTGTCAAAGTTCAAAATCTTTTCTTCTTCAAATGTTTTCTCCTAAACCTGTCAACAATATCAGCAGGTACTTGCACATGAGTTGAGGCTAGGCTTCATGTTTGACTGAACATCAGACTTATTGACCGGGGCCATGAAGGATGACAGTATAATAGCCAACTACCCTGAAGACGTGTGCTTCCTCTTCTTCTCTCCATTACCCCATCTGTTTTCCACCAACCTGTGTCAACAGCTTGAACAAATGTAAACGTGAGATCTCAACGGCCGCTTCCTCCTCAACTCTCCCAGTATGATGGGGCTTTTTTTGTGATAGCTGCGACATCCATTGCTTCCCTCCTCGGAGAGCTACCTGCCAGCGATCTCACTTCCTCCCTTTGCCACACATGTCTCCTGATGCAGCGCTGTCCTTGAAATGCAGTAACAACATCCTGTCTCACAAGCCAACATGTGCCAGCAGCAGAGACAGTTAGATGGAAGAAACGAGACTTGTGCAGACATTTTTTTTCCTCCTGAAACCTGTAATCTAGCTCACCCATGATGGTCATGTGTGTGACACGGGGAAAATAACTTTTGTTTTAATGGCAGCTAAAACTATGTCCGATGACCCATTTGACAATTGAGTAAAGTGGCTGGATAAGGGCACGGACATAAGTGACAGTTTTCAGAAAGAATAGATTTAATTATGATTTGACAAATGCTACCAATTATGATAATGATACTGTAGCTCTATGTGCTTTTCAAACCACAAAATTCACAAGAGCGCTGGCTGAGGTCATGTTGGCAAACACATCGATGAAAGCACGTACAGTATATTCCTATATATGAATGCATTATTATGGGGAAATATATATTTTTCTTTAGATTACTTTTACACCTATAGTTCAGTTCAGTTGGTCCAGACCAAAGAATAATAATTATACATTGTTGCATTTTAATTCTGGTCTGTTTTGTCGTGACTTACGAGAAAAAAAAAAAACATGTAGACTGACTGGTAACTCAGTCATTGGACAGTTTGGGTGATTACCATCCTTCATCAGTAGCACTTCATGGACCCTTTGGAGAAAATTTAAAAAAGAAAGTTTATATTCATAACCGACAGCATGATCTCATGGGAAGGCGTATAAATAGCATGCCGATTTTAAAGACTTTTCGCTTGTTATGTGTACGCATTTTAAGCTTTTCATGTGTCATTTAACGCTCCGTTGTCATTCCCAACTCATCACATACGGACACATGGTCGCAGTTTTAAACATGTGGTGTACGTTGTGAATTCAAACAAAACTACTTGGTAAGGTTTAGGAAAAGATCATGATTTGGGTTAACATGAGGACATTTGTTATACAAATCAGTTACGTACTTAAGTAGTCAACGGTTGACTTTTGGTTTCGAACGGGACACAAACAGCAGTCTCCTGGGTGAAAATCATGTGTTTGTTTGACACCATTAACAACTCCGACCTCCCCACACATTTCCTTACAACTCGTCACATACCCCCGGTTTGTCACACAGCTTGGCGTCACTTTAGGTTTCGACAACAAAACCACTTAGTTAGGTTTAGGAAAAAAGTACATGATTGGGCTTAAAACTACTATGTTTGTACAGTGAAAATGAAACTGAACGTTATGATCACAGAACACGAACAAACAGCGGGTCGAGATTGATAGGATAGGATAGGATTGATGAGCGTCTTTTGCCATGGCGTGAAATGACATGCTAAAAGCAAATAATACTAAGTGACAACACGCTAAATGACTTAAGAAATTGCCGTGATTCATTGGACATTTGGTGAGACCAGGCTGCCTCTGCCCAGTAGCATATATACCAAATGTCCACTTCCAATAATTCCTCATCAGACCATCAATTGTGCTTCTGCCTTAGCATTCCAGCCATTTTCCCTGCCTGTCTGAATTCTGCCTGTTATGACCAACCTGTCTTTTGGACTGCTAATCTCCAGCCTGATCCCCTGTTGGATACGTTCACCTCATCTCACCTGCCTGCCTGTGTTCGGCCTGGAGTAAACTTTTTTATTTTGAGTCGTGCTTTTGAGTTCAAACCTGTTTTTACTGACTTGGCAAATAACGATCAGAAAGGGTAAGTGTTAAATAACAATTAAGTTTGTTTTTGGTGTCAGAGTTCTCAACCTGCTCCGCCAAGAGACAGTTATTAAAGCTTGATTTTTCAAATCCAGCTGCCCTCTTCAACCTCTGTGTGCTCTCCTATCGATGTCAGTAATACTAAGCTGCGTGATGGAGAACATGTGGAGGTGTGATACTTGGGAGCTGCTTTGATACACGTGCAGGGTTAGGTATGGATGCAGTAAATAATGACTCTGCAATAAGTACAACGGTTGTACAGCTTGCACTACATAGAGATGTTAATTTTATTGGGTCAACCCCCTGTGTATGTATTTTGAAGCAGCAGTTAAAGACATAAAAATAAACCTGTCTTATCAGTCTTAACAACAAAGAGAGGAAACAAAAAGATAAGGGCAGCCCACCCCCTCAGGTGTGATGCCATAGATCTGACCCGCTGTCTAGATTAAACACTGTGAAGATATGGTTGCTGCAGGGTCTCACTAAGCCTTTCTGGGGCCCTACGTTCGCATATTCCTCAGTCAGTCTCTGGGTCAGAGAGCTCCTTGACTAAACATCAGCTGAAAACTTTAGAGTTCAAATGGTCGACAAGTTCTCTAAATTAAATGGTAGAACATGTTGTTTGTTCATGCCCTTCTACGAGACATAGAAGACAGTTTTGATCTGACGCCTCCATCATTTGGCTGTGTGCTCCAAACCTGTTAAAACAATTCACTGTTGAAAAATGAATCTGTTTTATGATGTGACAATGCTATGGTTGAGGTTTGGTTAGGTTTAGGCCACATGATGACTTGGTTAGGTTTAGGGGTTTAGGGTAAGATCATGGTTTGAGTTAATATAAGTACTTTGTTAAGGTTGTATTTTGAATTGTTCTGTCTATATTTTCTCGTCGAGTTCTGAGTCTTTTACATCTTTATTGTTTACTTTGTGTTTTGTATTGTCTCTTGTGTATTTGTTTTGTATACTGAGGCTTTTTCACGCCCCTCGGCATCACTTTATGGTCGCAGTAAACACATGATTAACGTTGTGAATTAAATAAACACACTTGTTTGGGTTTAGGCAACAAAACCACTTAGTTAAGTTTGGGAAAAAAACAACATGGTTGGACTTACTATGTTTGTAGAGAAAAAGAAACAAAGTTGTGAACATGGTACACAAACAAACAGCTGATTGTAAAGTGAAACTTAACACACAAAAGTAAAACTTAACACATGGGACACAAACAGTGGTCTCCCGGATGAAAGCCTTGTGTTTGCTGGACTCATCCACCTCATCTCCCGATCTCGCTGTGTGTCTTTTGCTCCATACGTCACCACACTCCCGGCACACTTTCTATGAGCGTTTGCCGGATGGATTTACATTGTTGTTAATTGAGAGCCCAGTGTGGCTCATACTGGTGTTAATGTAGACCTTGTGTGGTGATAACATATGCCAAAGGGCGTGAAAAAGCGCCTGTATTTTACGCCCTGGGAATGAGAACACGCTGGGAGTTTTATGTATTTTAAAGGCCCATCAAGGGACGGGCATTACAAATTAGCCTAGGCTATAAATGCTGTTGTGTGTGGCATTCGTTCATACTACTTGTCCCTACACAAATACACATTTAAGAAGGTTTGTTCATTGTAAGGGTTAATAATACACTTGTGCTTATGTTTATGGAGTCTGGAGTTGACTGAAAGTTACTCTTTTTAAAATGCATCTCTTCAAGATGAGACATAATCTACTCTGCCTTCATTTTGCCAGCCAAAATGAGTGCTGTGCTATCATTTTTCTGCGTATCATTCATGTTTACCAGACAGAAAAACAATAATTACAGTTTGACACAAATTCTGGCTGAGCCTCAAAGTTGCTTCCATCTTAACGGAGGAGATAGAGAACACAGCGAGAGAGAGACTACTTGAGTTATAACAGAAACATTTGTGGGAGAAAGAGTAAATATGAGAAGCAGTTTGTGTGAGAGAGAGGAAGAAGAGAGCGAAGCCACCCCCCGGCCAGAGTCAATACTGATCTTAGTAAACATAAATAGGCTTGGATCTGTTACATCCACACATGGACACTTGACAAGGAGACTATTGATCAAATCCCACCAAAGGGAAAATATAGGACAGATAAGAGCAAGATTACAAACTAAACTTTTGGTGGACTATTGCATCCTCAGGATGCAATTGTACACCCCGGATCTTGTCCTTTCTCAAGCCATGCCTTTTAATTACTTGTCCAAGAGAGGACATTATTAATCAGCATTTTCCTGGCATTGTGCAAATTACCGGTAGTCTGCGGTTACCCCACACAGAGAACAACGTAATGTTAAGCGACATAACTGATCTGCCTGAACATTAAAATAATTGAACCACATATACTTTATTATGCAGATGACGGTGAAGCGAATTTCCATAACTTTATTTACTTTTTCATTAAATAAAATTGCTATTTTCAAATTAAATGACTGTTCCAGGTTTCTCATGACCGTACGATCCCTGAAAATAATGAGACACTGAGAATGCTTGTATCTACTGAAATATATTTTAAAAAAGGTAAACATGCAGGGAAAACTCAGATTATGGTATATATAAGTGTCCCACGTTGCTATGACAAAATGAGAGATGATATTGGTGTGAGTATCTCAGGTCATGTGCATTATGACCTAATTTTAAAAGGTACATAATATTGACTTGTGTCCAGTTCAGAGGCTTTTCTGTTCAAAGTAATAACGCTGGTTCCCAAAAATTGCATTCATGTACAATTAAATGGTTCTGCAGAATACATGTTTAAGGAAGTCTACCAAAACATCTTTTAGGCTAACAAAACAGTTTTTGTTTTTAAATGGAATTAAATTTGAGGATACAACTGGTGTAACATCTGTGTTCCTCAGGTCACTGCTGAGGAGCTGGAACTCCTAATGACACTGTGTCTAATCCCCTGTAGAGCCTCCTTCGTCCTTCAAAGGAGCGCCCCTCGAAGGAGGCGACGTGACACAGCCATTGTGTGATGAAATCCGCTGGTTCATTACACTGAATTTGGAGAGGAGTTTAGATTTTACATTCATGGCTGCTTTCCAAACCTGGTGGAGAAAGCTCACAACATGCAATCAAATGCAATCAAATGCAGAAACCCAGCATTGCCGTCTCACACAGGTCTGCCATGGTGGGGTCTAATTAAAGCTACGACCCCTGAGGTATCCTTTCCCACTTCGGCTGCGGAGGACTGCTGAGGGGGAGCAAACCCTGCAAGTGCAAAGACAAACAGACTTATTAAGCCAAACAGGCCTATGGTGCTGCTTGATAAATGACAAGAGAGACAGGGAAAGAAGGGGTGGGGGGGTAGCTTTTGATGGTGGAATAGGGGGGGGTTGGGGTAGGGGGAGTTCTCCACCAGGCAAACCACTCTGGGTTTATAAAACTGGCTTATTAATTCTCAAATGGCAAGGCCTGTATCTCCATTCAGATATACTCTCTAATGGAAGAGGGGAAAAAAGAGAAACCCTTGCTCTCAGGGCAACACTCTGGAGAGGAGAATTCTCTTTCTAAGCCTTGGCTGGCACCAAACCAATGCTGTAATTTGAGACTAAATCACAGAAAAGGATGCAGAAGAGTGCACGCAAAATGTGCTATTTATTCCGTTGCAGTTTCTTCAGTCTCTGCAAAATAAAATTATTCCTCAGTCCAAAGAAATTGACATGCCGCCAGATATTTGTCTGCAGAATAAGAATTCAGTGAACACGAAGCGCACTTCCCGCTCTGGTCCCTGTTAGCCTTAATACTTTCTCTGCCGTGGCCCTGATTTGCCCGGCCTGACATGAACGTTAGTCTTTCAAAGTTCAATCAGTCATTCCAACTGCTTCCTGGTGACAGGCCAAAGAGAACAACATGGCCACAAATCAAAGGTGAGCAGAGAGCCCCTCTTACATGAGCAGGCTGGGGAGATGTATTGCTAGGGGCTTTGAAATGCAAAGGAGGAGAAGGATGTGTTTACATGATGACATTGTGTTTATCCATCAAAAGCAGATTCTGGAGAGAGGCGGTGTTGTTGCACTATTTGGAGATGGCGGATGACTGAGCACTCGGCAGAGCCTGGGTGGCACGCCAATCTAACAGCCAGGTCCCACTGGTGATGGAGGGCAGCAATCGGATTTGGTGCCACATCTTTCTCCAGCTGCGTGTCGGCTTTTCGTCATTCCTCCGCAAACAAAACAAAATCCAGAGGCAGGGTTCAACTCTCTGCTTTCGGTGGTGACCCAGTGCATGCGGTGTAATCACATCCAATACTATTTTCACACATTTTGCTATGGTATTTGAAGGAACACTGAAAATAAGTTTCTTCATACTACATTCTTGAAATATGGAAAATAAAACTGACAATGAGGTGAGAATTTCCCACCACTTTTCAATATAATTCCACATTTTCTGCTTAAAAGGTTTCAACCTGGACCCTATTTTCTATGTTTTTGTGTGACTAATGGGGACAACAATTTCTGAAATTGGTCCAGTGGGAGAGCGCTGTAGATGGCAGCTGCAATATGGTGCTATTGGGGCAAGCTGGCACCATCATTTACGTCCACTAAAAGTGCTTGTTTTTGCCATGACAGACTCTGACTGTTATAATAAGTGTCTGACATTATGGAAAGAGTCTCACTCAAGGAGAAGTTTCGTTCTGAAATCTGGCAAGGTGACGTGTTGCTGGAAGACAACGGTGGAAACATGGAATAAATCCATGGTGGAAACGCAAGTGTTGGAGTACAGAAAGTGTAGCTTGGTGTTATCTAAAAGATTTTCAATATCATGGCTGAGTATTTAGATGATTTCCACAATGTGGATGACATTTATTGGAGCCAGAGTATACGGATATTCAGATTTCACAACGAGACTTCTCCTTGAGCTAGACTAAGACACAATAACAAACAGACCGGATCAAGAGAAATGTCAGTAAGAGGTTTTATTTCTCTGTAGCGTCCTTTCCATAATGTTGTCAGACACTTACAATAACAATCTGAACCTGCCAGTGTCAATAACAAGCACTTTCAGTGGACATAGCATTACATTGATGCTGCTCATTTGCCCTCGCAGCTCGTTTCTCGGCTTCCAGTTACAGCGTTTTAGACATTTAGACACAAAAACATAGGGAAATAGGGTCCAAGTTAAACAAAAAAAATACCTAAGTTACCCTTTAAGGGTGGTGGGTAGAATCAAGTATCTTTTTTCATGAGTGATTTGCTTTCTTCTGTATCGTTTACTCACCCTAATGACATTTTAAGAAAGTTCCTCAAACAAGGGAAACAAGTGCAGTTACCAGAGCCCTCAACGTGTTTTATATTTTGTGTCCACAAACGATCGTCTTGTGAGCACAAATAATCCAGATTCCAATCAAGTGCAGACGAATGATTGTGTGTGTAAGTTATCACAAGATAAAAAAAACTTGTACACAGATTATTATCTTGAGCACACAAGATAATAACGTGCATGCACACAATGTAGATCTTGTGCAAAGAAGATTGAGATTAAGTCGTGCGAAAAATGTAAAATAAACATAAATGTTTGGGAATCTCTGACTACGGTATTTCACCAAAATGGAAGACTTTTCTCTCTGTGTTTGGGAACGATCCATCTTTAAGGTTGAATGTGTGACAACATGGCTTTTAAGATAGGCACGCTTAGGGTGAGAGGAAAGATATGGGAGAATCCTCATCCTGTCATTTCCAGCTTCAGAGGCCCCCCACATGACTGAAGATTACGGGAAAGGCCACTGAAATATCAGAGGGTTTACTCTCCAATGACAAATATCACCGTGCCGAGATGGATATCATACCAGGTGGTGAAAAAATATGCAAATATTGGCCACATGCTCTAAAGCTGGACTCTGGGTGGCTCCTGGCTCATATTAGTCATGACTCGCTGGCAGCGTGCACACTGAATATACTAAAGCATGGTTTAAACAGATGAATGGGCATATGAAGAAACACTGAGCCATGACAATGATCCTATCACTGATAGACAGTGTAAAGTGACATATGATGGTGAAAACAGTGATGACCCTATTTCATACAGCTTCCAGTTTTCAATGGGGTAGCAACAGGCTTTAGCCGTCTACGGATTATTTGCTCTGCGGTTTTGACGACAAGGAAATGGGAACCATATATCACCTTCTAGGATGAAGCATGATTATGAATCTGAAAACATACAGTCAGCCACTGTGTGTAGAACTCTCTGAGACATTCACCTGTTTAAACAATTTGCATTAGCAGAAACAACAGATGGGGAACATTTTCAGGCAGCAAAGCGTTAACTGACAAGCTATGCACGACCAAGTCTTGCATTACTTGTTTTACTACCTGCTGTGTAATGGGCTTACAGTATAGACAAGACTGCTGTGCACAGATGCTGCTGACCTGATAGCTTATCACGGTGGGAATTAGCTCGCTGCTGGAGAGAGCACGTTACAGGAAGAAGAAGGGAAATTAACAGTTTGCAGCTTGTAACTCACTAGAGTAAATATATAAAAGAGCTCAGCAAGAGATGCTGGTCTGCTTAGAGGTGCTTGGGTGCAGAGCAGCAAGGGAAAAAAAAAGAGTATTTTGGGGATGAGGTGGAGCAAAATAAATAAAAGAAGGAAGCTACAGTATGTTAAGAATCAAAACAACATATCAGAGGGTCAGAAAAGTTTTTGCAGAAGTTCAGTAAAGAAGATGTTTTCCTTCATGTTTCACCTTTGAGACAAGTTTTACTACACCTTTCTAGCTTTTAAAATGTCAGTGTTGACTCATTTTGTATAAAACAGTTTAAAAATAAGTCAGAGAGTGGTGTTGAGGCAGGATGGAAAAAGAAAACAGTGCAGACCAAGATAAAGACAAACCCAGTGAAAGGGGTGACACTTTGTCTTGAAATCTTGTACACAGTGTCGTGACGATGGAGGCGGTAGCAGTTTGGTGATCCCTTGAAGGCACTTCCCACTTTAAACCTGAAGAGCTGAGCAGCCCATTGAGGACTTACAGCAGGCTTGGGCGGTAGCTATTTTGTCATACCTTCCTGACATTTCGCCGTGGGTATACGGTATTTAACGACACGTGACGGTGCTGAGCAAAACTCAGAGGAGAGGCTTGTCACTTTGTCTATATACTGCATATATGAAGAACTGCTAGAAATAGGACTCCTTTCCCATTGCGAGTATGCTGTGCCGTTGCATTGACCTTTATGTTTGATGTCACGGATGTCACAGTGAAAATGTTACGGTGGTTACTTCTCTTTTATATCTGTTATTATTCAGTCTCTCTTTCAAACTCTCAAACCAAAGACATTACAGACTTTGTTGGAACAGAGGAAAGACTAATGACAACGGTTTTGATGAGTTTTATTTTGTTTCTGTCGGGTTTGAATTAAGTGTGTTTCGCGACGATCAGCGAGGTAAAATTACTGTTTCTGTCAATGGAGTCTGGTGGCTTTGAGGAGAGCATATTAACTGTATGCTTTGTACATAAATAAAATTATAACAATTGCCCAAATTCCCATTGATTTTATTTATTATATATTCACATCAACACGCGTCACATTGCATCACACCGGTACGCCGATTGTAACCTTTCCCACTGAAGACAAAAGCCAGATGTTAGTCGGCGTTATTTTTTTTTTGTCATACCATCAGGATCTTTAAATATCCTGGTATACCGTAATACCACCCAAGCCTACATCATCCCTAAATTGAAATATCTTCATGCATAACTGACCAAATATAGAAGACACGTTGCCTCACATCCAAATACTTTCATTCAGCCATGACAACCAGTGCTCGATACAAAGGTATTCAAGGACACTTCAATCAAAATATAAGAAGAGAAGCAGGTTGAGACTGTTTTTACACCAAAGAGTAAATTATCCATCAATACAGCGTTACTCCTGGCTTGCATCCAACACCTAACATTCTTTATATTTAACAGCTGAATATCAAAGAGTACATTTGTGTTTTTGAATCTGGAGTGTCTTTGCTCTCATTTTGCAGCGATCACAGATGATCCTAGCAAGAACTCAGAGTGAGAGACATAGACTGCCACCTCTCGCTGCCATCTGGGCCCTCCACCATGCTGAACAGCCTCGGGGCAGCTGGGAGTGAATCATCTTCCACTGGGTGTTTTTTGTTGAGATGTTTCACAAATGATGCGGCCACACAATGCACAGATTTGTCACACGATCAGTGGATAGACCTCACGTTACAATGCTTAAACACATGACGACGCAGTGGATCGTAAATGAATGTGACGTGTAACATCCTTCATGCAAACCGGTGACACACTGACACACACACACACACGCGCTTCCATGTAACATGCTTTTACACAAAGATAACTAGCTAATACGTGATGCCATGCTTGTTAAGGGAACTCCCCCTGGAGGCTTGTGTGCAGGCATGTAAATACATCGACATCCTTCCAGCTGTACTGAGAAGAAAAGTAGGCTAAATCCTCAGACCTCTCACTTACAGTTTAGTCTAACATCTGCGTGTGTGTGTGTGTGTGAGAGAGATAATGTATGTGTGAGATTATGGCTGCCATTCACGGTTAATTCTACATATTCTAGCGAGGCAAGTTAATTAACGGAGGCCGTGTCCATATTTACTAACAGCAATATTTAGAGCACAAGAAATATACTAGAGCTTCGTTGTTCACTGTGCAAAGAAAGGTCTCAAATAACTATTGGCATTTTATATCAGTAATTACTTTGTGTATGCTTTAACCGAGACACACACAATGGTTTCTATACTTGTGATGAATTGACAGTTTGACATTGTTTTTATGGTCAAACAGTAGCTGAGCTTGCCACTAATCTTGTGCAGGAGCATTATTTTTTGGAAGCTGATAGAGGCACAGCCTGGTACCTTAAAGAGGATGTTATATTGTGGAGAGTTAATCAGCTTGCTATGGGCCCAGTAAGCCCAGTTTAACCTATATAGGAGTCATGATATGTGCTATGTTGCCATGGGTGAAATTAATTAAATGATGTGTAGATATGAGTGAGGAGTGTCTCTTTAGCATCTTTGTATTCATGAAGTCTGCGTTTGTATCAAAGTAGGTCTTTAGCATACATTAAAAGTTGTTAAACGTCGTTGTAGATTCACACCGCCTGTTGGTGAGGACACACAACTTTACTGCATCATGAGATCATCAAACTCTTCCTACGAGGCTCTATTATTAAAAAGACCCTTGATCTCACCACTTAGTGGATGAGTGAGTCAGCACGCAATGTGACCTCCCTGATACGCAGATGACTATCTGGAACTCTGCTGAATATCAAAGCAGCGAAACGCAGCATGCTCCTCTTTGATGATAGCGGCGAAGGTGTGAGCAGTGTGCGTGAGCATGCATTTTTCCTCATTTCACACTAGTATGGATGCACCGGGGCTGTTGGACCACGTCCACGACATGTGACGGGAGGCATTTGTGAAGATCTGCATTGAATTTATTACGGATATTTATAGTCCCCAGATTATAAAACCTTTTCACTTTGGACAGTCCGTTAGCTTTTTCTCCAGCACCAACCTTGAGTCAAAATCTTAAATATACAAACACAATACTGTATCTCATGATTTAATAGGCAGATTGCCAGAAATAATGACAGCAGTAGGACGGGCCGGTGCCTGCACTGCATAGTCCCTTCATATCCCTTAATGAAAATATACTAGACCAACTTAATAGGCACAATCCAATAAACCCAGTATAATAAACCATAATGGCATCCAAATGGATATCACATCATCGGGGGCGTTGAAGGAAAAGGAGCTATAATGAAAGTGGCATTTGTCAATCGTACACACCTATGGTGAGCATGCCATCTGGGCAATCAGCAGTCAGCATGACCTCCCCCACACCCACACATCTGACCATCATCACACGGTACAGATCTGCCAGCACAGCCGCCTACACAAACACATTCCTGTACTGCTACCGTTATGTGGGTGGACCTTCCAGTTACCTAGCACTTAACCCTAATATGATACTAAAATCGCCGTTTGCGATGCACGTAACTCAGAACGTTTTCGATTACAGTACGACCACTTGGCAGACAACTATCTTATAACTTTACACAAAAAAGCACAAATTAAATGATTAGCGCGCATGAATGTCATGCGCAATTACACACGTCGCAGCTGACTTCAGTAAGTCTTTTGTGTCCTGCAGCACTTGACAAAAGCCAAGCTACCTTGACGTGGTGGTGAAAGAAAAAGCCATTGGGGATAATGAAGAATGTCGGCTGCAGGTGTGGATGAATACTTGGCCCTGTTGGTGCCCACTGTGAACAAGCGGGAACGGTCCTGACATGATAATGATACAGCACGAACAGCACTTTGGCTGGCCAATTCTAAATGTGGAATGCCACAATTTCTAACAATGGGCTGCACAAAGGAAAAGGCATTGTCAGTTTGGGGGTAGATAGGCACCGCTCTCAGCTTCTGGTGATATAAAAGTGAAGCAGAGAGTTTTGGGGAGCAGCGAGGTGAGGTTGCATTGGGTGAATAATTCCAAAGAACGAGTATTGGGTCAGTGGCGTCTGCACAAGTGAGATTGATCAGAACTCTAGAGCTGATATTGCCGTCAAGAAACATCAATCGTTAAAGTCAGTTACAAGGCTGAGTAGGTTTTCACTTTCAGTGTCACAGAGGAAAAGCTTGTTTAACTTATTTCAGGTGTCACACATTAACATATATCACCTATTCTTTTCCAAATGGAAGCAGCAATCTTGCTTAGGCACTGTGTCTCTACCTTAATAGAGAATCTGTACTATCCTTCAATATGAATACAACAAGTTAAAACAAATGTTCTCTTTTGTTGTCTATTTATTGATTTGTTTATGGCATGCAGCTGCAGTGCATTTTCAACTGTCTGCCACTGAAATAGCATGACAGAAAGAGTGATATCGTATTAAAAGGAGATTCTTTTGTCTGGCTTGTTGCTCTTTCATATCAGAATTTAATTCTACATGCATATTGGATAATACTGCATGCAACCTTTGTAGTTATACATATTATTAACAATGATCATTAAGCTTTATCATATCCTTCATTGATGTCACTACAGTTACGCTAAAACACTGAACTCATTACCAACTTCATCTACCTAGCGGTTAAAATAGTACAAGCAAAAAAAAAAAAAAAAGAAAGACAGAAAAGCAATTGCCACCTTTTTACAGAGCAGCCTGAAAGATCTATTGTGTGCATTCATGGTGCCGCTGGTTTTCATTTTATATGTAAATTCTTGAAATCAGTTCAACAGGAAATCTCAAGAAGGCTCTTCTATCTCATTCTTGTGGCTGTAACAACCTCACAGTGATGATACCGAGGTGAGAGGGACTGCGGTATTCTACACACGTCGAATTAAACTGCTTGATTACAATAATTAAAAAAAAACAGTCACATGAATTAAAAGTATTGGTGTGAGATAGAGCACAGCAACACTGATGACTGATGCTGAGAAATAGGGGCCTTTGCTCTTATCTAGCTTCGACAGCCAGCCAACAGCAGATACAGCAGAGCAGGATTTTATAGACAGCGAGACCTCAAAGGAGGGAGGCCAAATAGCATTGATTTGTGAATGAAAGAGCGACTCATTTTGGCAGCCATAACGGCCCGAGGATCCCTTTAGTCGCACAGAACAAAACTGATGTCCCTCTTCATTAAGGTCTGCTGGAGATTTGGATTCAACTGTAATGCGATGATTCGCCAACCAAGAAAATCTGCATGTTATCTTAAGAATCCCCTAAGATACAACAAAGCGTACAATGGCCGTAAGCACAGAGACGTCAGGCCGGCGTAGTTCTTTCAAGCATTTCAATCCTTGTGAAAGTTCCTAGAGCGTTGAAACCTGAAATATCTTTCACCGGCACAGTCTTTAGATGTGTGCAATGGCCGAGAGGTCATCGATGTTTCCTTTGTAAGCTTTGGAAGATATGCGAGACAACGGATCACAAGATGGCTCTGAGATAAGAGAGAAGTCCCCTTCTGCTGCAAAAAGACACAGCAGATAGCATTGTTTTTTCCACCTTTGGTCATAATCCAGCAGTGTTGGCTACTCTCATGAGATCTCCTCTCCTATGCATTCTAGATATAGCGCTGCTGAAAATGACAGCTCAGTTGTATACTTCTTCTAAAAGAATTTAGAAGTAAAAAATATTATGGCTCAATTTTATTCTGCTGTATTGATTAATATCATGAAAAAAAAAAAATAAAACAGTGTCATGATCGATCCGAGTTCTCAAAGAACCCTGAATGATTCAGGATGTTCTTGACAGTATTGATTTACCTGCTGCACTGCTTATCGCACCCAACAACCCTCTGTTACGTCCTAATCCACACATTTAATAGCAAATAACAGTCTTGTTCAATGCAGTGGGTTCTGTTGCGAGACACTCCATCGTCTCCATTGCCGAAGCTTTCCACACAAAATGTGAAAAGTACTGTATATTTAGAAAAAGACCCTTAGAGCAAAAGCTTTCACCAAACCATCTGTCTTTCATCTCTCATCTGTGAAAAATACATCCCGGTGCATCAGCAGGTTCTTCCGTTGGTCACGCAGCCCTGAACTGATGTATCTTGAACAATGTCTAAAGGTAAGTAAGACTACATGGGCGGAACTGAATAATATTTTCCTTTCATAACCACTTCTCCATGACCTCCATTGAAAAGGCTTTCAAGATGGAAGAGATGCAAAGGAGGACTCATGAGTGAAGAAAAGAGTGTAAAGTGCTGAGAGAATCCCACCTGAGCAGACAGCGGGCCACGGTCAGATCTGCCCTTACATGAACATTCGATTCATCAAAATATAATATTGAAAGTCTATATTCTTTCTCAGTACTAGGCACCCGCATATCAACCATACCAGTATCACATTTATAGCATCATAATAAATGTATAGAATAGTAAAGTCAACGAGGTCAAGATCATCTTTCAACACATTCTCACTCCCAGTATGTCAAATAACGCTGTTTGGTCAGTGCTCCTTGGCAGACCGACGCATGGGCTACTCTACGAAAAAGGAGGAATAACTTTTTTGGAAGATATCATACGAACAGTTGTGTGTGAATATGTTGAACTGTTCTTGTGTCTGTGTGTCCGTCCAGGCAATGAAGGAAAGGAAGACTCCATCAGTTACAGGCAATCAAAGAATGGACATGCACCAAATGGCTATTGCTGCAAAACTGCTACCTATAAATAGTATAAAAATAGGGGTTTGACATCCTAAAAACAGAAACTTCAACAAAAATATTTGTATAAAATCCAATGGATAATGATCAAGGACACCCACACTGATATACGCAAAGAGCAAAGCACTGTGCCAAGAGAAATATAAGAGAAGTACTGCAGCTCCTGTTGCTTTGCATTTGGGGAATGTGACCCATTTTTATCACAGCGACTACTTAATCACTTCCAAGTCAGTTCGATCAACTGAGAGCCTTCCTGTCCAAAATAGACTTTTTCATTGTGCCCCATGACAGTCCAGGTCCTCACTGGCTCGGTCAAAAACAGATGTCAAAATAGAGTAAAGGCTAACTGTCTGGGCAGGAAGTAATTCATACAGTAGGTGACAGGAAAAAGATGGGCATCACAGAGGAACAAGACAAGGACACACACATGGCCCAGTTCTGCCAGTCACTTTACAATTACAGTTTGTGGACATTTGTAGGAGAATTCTTGACTGCAAACTGTACATGTGTGGACCATGCACAATCTTATTTCTATATGGAAATTAGTGTTCTACACAAGCATGAAGCAAGTGAAGATGGTAATCTTGCTAACATAAGCTATCTTCATGAGTGGCTGTTTTTTTGTGACTGATTTTCCAGATCATTTTCTCTTCATTTACCTAACCTTCCAATGGTGGTTATCACTGTTGGCCATTCATAGCCTGATCACATGATGCCAACCATCAGAATGATATGAATTGTAAGTCTTCTCACGTGATCCTACACAGAAGAGACATGAGTGGTGAAATGATAAAAAAAAAAAGTTTGTAATCAAATTATAAATCCACTTCGCCACTGAGAATGGGTGTCGAATAACATTTAAACCGAAACCATAATCATTTCTTAAACCTAATCAAGTAGTTTTGTTGCATAAGTAAACCTACGTTGGAAGTTTATTTTGAAAAGAGACTGTATTCATGTAAGTGGAATCTCAGTCAGTCAAGTTAACGTCAACCACAAACCTACCTAAGTGGTTTGTTGCCTAAACCAAACTTCCTGTGAAGACAGGAAGTTTATTTTGAAAAGACACCGTCATGTAACAAGTGGAAAAAGACCCGTCATCCCTGACACGTCCAAAATTGATGCATGAGGGGTACCTAAAGCGTCCTAGTTTGAAGCATAGGGCCACTGACCAAGTGTCGGTATTTGACGAGTTGGGAGAATGTGTTGGACATAAAAGAGGACACATATTCACCCAAACAGTATAAGCCTCCTTGCGTGATTTTTTTTCAACGGGGTTGTCTAAGGTTTGAGCTCTTTCACGGGCCAGATCTCTTAGACAATATGAACTTAGAAGTGTTGTTCTTTTACAATAAATGCTGCTCCAGACTGACGTGATGCCTTTCAAACATTGCCCACATCTTCCCAGGCACAACTGTTCAGCTATTCAACTTGCCTCTGAGGTTCAGACTGCTTACTTAGCATTTGCGTCACAGTAGCTTCTGTGATAAAGTGTTGGACGGCATTGATTTTGTGCCAGTGGTGGGTCTATTCTGGTACGCTTTAGTCTTCTTTTTTCCCTCTCACCACCACCCCTCCTGTGCTTTTTTTCTGCTTTGGATAGCACAAAACAAAGATGTGCGGCCTCTCACCCTAACCAGCCCACTGGCTGTCTATAATTTTCAGAGCTCTAACTCACTGGTGAGGGAGGTAGAATTGACATCGTGGACAGTAGTAAATCCTGCATATTGAACAAAGCCTTGGACACACAGTACATTCTAATACAAAAATAATCCTCTTGTAAACATTCTTTCCATATTTCCCATATAAAAGGTGTACCTCTAAGCAAAGGATGCTTATCACATGTGACTTGTTGGATGCATGTAAAGTGCACATGTACGTGTGTCATCACATGATTATCAGGATTTTGCCTGATAATAAGGAAGTCAAAATGGGTTACAAAAGAGGTGACTTGTGCTTAAAGCCACTTTGGAAATGTCTAACCTTGGTAACTCCTTGCAGTAGTATGAAAAGACCATGAAACTAGAATTACCACCTTGCAGTTGTATGTCTCCGTCGACCAGTTAACTTGCAGGTTACATACGTCTCTGTCCACAATGTCATTACTTGATCGCTTCATCCTATTAGACGTTTGTGTGAAATTGTCATAACTAGCATATTCATTATTCATGGGCTGATTTAGCTTAGTTGTTAGAACGAGTCGTCCTTCAACCACAAGGTTGGCAGTGATATCCGCGGCTCCAACTGTCTGTAGGTGGAAGTATCCTTGAGCGAGACATTGACCATCTAAGTTGCTCCCCGGGAGCTTTAGAGCAGCTCACTGCTCCTAAGGATGGGTTAAATACAGAGGTCAAATTTCATGTGCCAGCATGTGTATGATGATTATGATAGAGTTTACATTTTTTAATTCTTGAGTTATGGCCAAAAATGTGTCACAGTGACTTTGACTTTTGACCACCGAAATCTAATTAGTCCCTGAGATATCGCGTTCATGAGAATCATTCAGACGTATGGACTAATGGACGGACATATAACACAAAAATATAATTTGCTGTCGTCGGCGTGGAGGCATACAAAAGCCAAAAACAACTAAGAAGGCCTCGAAGTAAAAGGCAACAATGGATTTTTTTTTTTGTTTTCTGTTCAAGACGACTTGAACCAAACTACAAATGGGTAAACAACTTTACAGAGCAACATGATAACCTGTTTTAGCACAAGCCCCCTTCACCTCAGTGTGGTGTTTAAGTAAAACCCTCCCCCCGAAAAAAAACTTTCAAACCCAATGCCCAACCACCCCATGACCCCGTGGTCGACCCACGGCAACTGACACTCCCACGCCCCTTATATCTCTGTCAGATTGTTGCTCCAGCAAAAATACAAAGAACTGCTATTGCAATCGACACAAAATAATCAATAATAAGTTATCGTACATATATACTTCACTAACTGGATTTTGTATTAAAACAAATGTTAATATCGTACGTATAGAACTTGTCACTGGTTCAGACCGGCTGCTGAGGAGAAGCAGAAGGGGGACGGATATAAATGGACAAACATAAAAGGAAAGGATGAGGGATGGAGGGACGGAGAGGGGGAGGATGGATATATGGTTGAATGAATGGATGGATGGATGGATGGACAGATGGGGGGTTAGGTAGCTGGAGGGAGGTATGCTACATATTGGCATCGATCCACAGGAGGGCCCATCAAAGATAGAGTGACATTTATGGCGTCGCTGACTGCGCCGGCCCGCCCTCAGCAGCAGGCACAGAAAGCTGTGACATTGTCAGCTGTGTTGGGAAAACGGCCGCTGCTCTTGACTACTGCTGAGCCATAGACATTCTCTCTATAGATCCGCAGGTCGAAGGCTGAGAGGTCTTGTTAGCTGCAGAGGGTGATATACTCGTTCTGTATTAAACACGGATTTGCAGCGAATGAAACACAGCTGGAGCGCAACCTTTTATTGCTCCCGAGAGAATTTGCCTCGCACATGTAATGAGCACATATATTAAAAGAAACACACAGCATAGATAACAAGGTGTCTTCAAGTTGCATCCAGTTAAATCTTTTAATGCATTTTTAATACCACTTAGGCTTATTTATGGGAATAAGAAACTGACAAATGGAGCTTAGTGGTGTTTTAATCGGGGAGATTACACGTTCACAGGCATGCTCATTTCATATTAATGCATGTTTCCTCTGTTGTTAAACCAAGGTGTCAGCTGACTTTGGGGGTTCCCACGATTCCCCGACACCAATCTGATTTCGCCATGACCCCTGCCAGCCAATCACCTTGTTGCTGTCAGACTTTAAATCTGGACCTTTCTGGGCTGTTTTGAGCTGTCATCTCAGCGCTGCCCCTCCATGGCCTCCCTCCCCACCTCACCTGTTCATATATAACGGTATTTATGAAAACAAAAATATTATCTGAATGTGTGTACCAAATGCATACTTTGGGCCAGCATACATACATTTTTCTACAGGGAGCTCAGTGTTTTTATATATCTACAAACATCATCAGCTCGACATCAGTTACACCCTTCAACTGTTTCTATTGCTGATTCCTTGCCAGCATTTCAGATGTGTTTAGTCTTCTTAAAGGGCAACTTTGACATTTTTCAACCTAGTTTCCCATGTTGTTGTGTCTAAGTGACTAATGGGGACAACAATTTTTGAAATTGGTCCAGCATAGAGGAAGAACGTTGCAACCTCAGCCGCTAAATGAGCTGTAATGTAATCGCTCGGGGCAACTCCTCACCGTCAATGTCCGTGTGCTTGTTTTTGTCACCGACAGGCTCAGATTGTTATTATAGGTGTCTGACAACATTATGGAAAGAACCTCAACTTTCGCTTGATGTGGTCTGTTTTTTATCGTGTCTCGCTTAGTCTTTTTCTGAATCGATCCACATTGTGGAAATCATCTAAATATTCAGCCATGACATTGAAAATCTGTTAGATAACCCTAAGTTACGCTTTCTGTACTCCAACACAACATACTCTGCCAACACTGGCACTCCTCTCTCCACTCACGTTTCCACCGTTGTCTTCCGGTTACAAGTCACATGACACAATACCAAACAGAAAAATACTAAGAAAGACATTGTATTTCTCTGTAGGGTCCTTTCCAAAATGTTGTCAGACACTTACAATAATAATCTGAGCCTGTCTGTGGCAAAAACAAGCACTTTTAGTGGACGTTTGTTGATGGTGAGGAGATGCACTGAGTGATTACATTACAGCCCGTTTAGCGGCTGACGGCTGCAGCGTTCTCCCTCAACACTGGACCAATTTAAAAAATGTCCCCATCAGTCATTTAAAACATGGAAAAATATGGTCCAGGTATAAAAATAACCCTTTAATGCGAGGTCTCTTGCAAACAAGTCTTTTATATGCCAAGATTTAATTATGTCTAACAACTCTGTCCCTCTATCTGAGGCATGCCCCCCCTAACTACCCCTGTTTTAATCAACGTAGCCTGTCAGGCCGCGGAGGTGGCGTAGCTATCATTTTTAATAACAACTACAAATGTTCGCCTGTCTCTCTTAATATTTTTTCTTCTTTTGAGTGCATGGGTTTTCTTTTAAATGCCCAGCATCAGGCTGTTTTAATCTATAGGTTGCCCAAGGCTAACACTGGTTTTATTCAAGAGTTTCTTTCATTTATTAAGGCCAAATAAGATATATAGTATAGTTCTTATCCTTGGTGATTCAAATATACATGTTTGTTGCCCCTCCATGTCTGCTTTTACTGCCAGTTCCATTAACCTCTTTGACTATTTCAATCTTGAACTCTTTCTTACTCATCATAAGGGACATACCCTTGACCTTGTGCTGTCTTATGGTGTTTCAATATGTAATTGCTAGATTTGAATGTCTCTGATCACAAGGCTGTGATCTTCCATACTTTGCCCCTACTTCTTGCCCGTAGGCCATCTACCTGTATCCACTCTCTGTCTTTTATTTCTAAGTCAGCTAGCAGTTTGAGAAAAGTTCTTAGCTTCCTCTGCCCGTAATACCCTTAATCAGAAGGCTCTCTCTGTCAATGATTTATTAGACAATTTTAATAGAACATGCTAGACTAACCTTGATGACATTGCCCCTATAAAGATGGAACGAGCAAAACACAACACCTTTCCCAGACTAAATGACCATACAAGGGATTTTAAGAGGCAATGTAGGAGAGTTGAGTGAAAATGGAAGAAAGACAAAGATAGATATCCCAAGATATCCCAAAAAAACTTGATGCTGGCCTATCAGCGCACAGTTAAAGAAGCATGGTTTTTCTTATTTCTCCAATTTAATGGCTAGTCGCTGCCACAACCCCAGGGCTTTATTTCAGACAATCAACCCAGTGGTTAACCCTCCTCCTAGCTGGCATATGGAAGCATCCACTGAGACATGTGAGCAGTTTCTCAACCATTTCTTTAATAAAAATAGATGACATTCGGTTCCATATCACACCTGTGACTAGAATTATTCTCATCTAAACTGAACCCTCTGACAGTGTGTCTCACTTCAAGCTAATTTCAATTCCACTCAAATTCCTCCACCTGTCAATTAGACATTATCCCCACAAGATTTTTGATTATTTGCCCACAAATTCTCTCTATTACCAACTGCTCATTATTTATTGTCATTGTCTTAAAAATGCAATAGTTTGAAACTTACACTCAACCCTGTTGTTCGAAATAAAATAGAAATAACTAATATCTTTTTAGCAATATGAAACAAGATCCCGCTCCCAGCACAGCACACAGACAGCTCTTATTGAGGTTACCGCTGACTAACCGCTTACTGTTGATTTTGGGGCTTGTTCAATTTTAATTCGGCTCCATTTGAGTCCTGCATTTTATACAGTCGACCACGATATCTTTCAAAAAAATTGCCTTGAAAACTGTGTTGGTATAAAGGACAAACACAGTTGGTAGCAACCAACCAAGCAAAACAGGCAACTGCCCTGGGGACCCAAACCCCCAGGGGCCCCAAAAGTCCCCGGTTCCCAAAGCACAATATCAATATCCAGTAAGGCGGATCCTGCATTGTTACTTGAAGAATAGTCCCTCTGTGGAAAAGAGCCATACTGAAGGTGCCATTGGGGAAAACTTTGGGAAATGGCTTTACGGGTCAGTAAAAACATGAAATGGAATAATTTCTATATATATAAAAGACTGTCTGTGTCCCTACCTGCTGTCTCAAGCTGCCCATCAAAAAGCTTCAGACAACCTTTTCAACACATTCTCAATGCCAAATCGAAAAACACCGCCATTCGGTCATTGCCCCTTAGGTATAACGCATTAGGTATCCTTCTAGAGTCAATTTTGGATGTGTCAGGGATGGCGTGTCAATATATGCTTGTTACATGCATAACGTCCTTTCATAATAAACTTCTGTTTTCACAGGAAGTTGGGTTTAGGCAACACAACCACTTGGGTAGGGTTAGGAGGTGGTCGTTGACCTTTAGTTTCACAAGGGCCATGAACAGTGGTCTCCTGGTTGAAAGTCCTGTGCTTGTTTGACCCATCCATCTCCCCTCCCGCCCGGCCAAAGCAGAATTTCTTGCCACAGATGGGTTAACATCGGAGTTAGTTGAAAGCCCGGTGTGTCGCATACAGTTACTAAAGGGTGCCTCAATGCGTCGGTATCTGATGCCGAGGGGCACTGACCATGCGGTGGTATTTGACAAGTTGGGAGTGAGACCGGGTTGTCCCTGTACCTCAGCAAGGGGAAAATACATAGAGCTCATTCAGCACACATAGACTCAATCTTGTCGACTCGCACCGAATACCCTCTTACAGTATAAGCGTAGCCGAGTTAGCAAGACTACTGGAAAGTAGCCTACCTCTTCCATCAGCGTGACCAACGTCGCGATGACCCCTTGAGAGTATCCCACATTGCTTTCTGACAGCAGAATAGCAAGAATATTTATTGATGGAAATTCAAAGGCCAGCGATCAGGTCCCATTATCCATACATGTTGCAAGTTAATAGCAGGTGGATATGGGGTCAAACACCAGGGGGGGAATACTGATCTCTCCTTTTAAAATTGCATATTTTTTCGGTGAAAATCGATGAAGCTTTCATACAAATATTACTTAATATCACACATTGAATGCATAAATACATGAAGCTCGGTCTTACTTACAAGAGCTTCATTCTTCATCCCTCCAGGCATACACACACACACACACACACACACACGTACATTACCCACTATCTACTGTATGTGTGTGATTTGTGTTCTATCACTGGCAATCATGAAATGATTGCAGGGAGAGAATGGTGGGTAACAAGCATCGCTGTTCAGCATTCCTAAACAGCCTTTGCTGTCAAGGGCATCTACACACTGCAGAGGTGGACGCGTTTGTGCACACACACACACAAGCCAAAAAAAAAAAAAAATGATATGTTTGGGAAACTGACTTCAGTGTGGTACTGAAGTAGTTTAAAATCCGCTCAGAGAGATTTATTGCATTTGTTTTTTGATGATTTGTGTTTGTTTTTGTCTCCCTTCCTTCGGTCCTAAATTTCAACATCTCTAAAGCACACATATTCAGAAATCTTACTCAGTTCCTTTAGGCCTCGGGTCATCTGGTGCAGCTTTCCTCAAAATGAGCAACACGCTGAATTTTAGCAGTGACAAAAGACTTTCCTTCACAGTTTCTCATTTCTCACAGATTATCAAAGAAAGGCCGAGCAGCAATATTTCATTTGATGCCACTGCTGCCTCCGCAGCAGACACCAAACAAACAATATTTGAGCATTATTGTCAGTAAATTTGTGATGGAGGGATTTGGTCTTATTCATAAACAATAATTCCTGCCAGCTTCAACGGATCTTATCCAGAGGAAAGGAAATGATGAAGTGAAATGTCTTACTTATTGTGTAGCTGGAGCCAAGATATTTGTGTCTGCAGGCTTTCACGATCAGTCAATTTAAAGTATACTGTATAACTGAGCCTTTGTGGCTGCAAACAGACACTTGTCTTTTCTTTTTTGTTTCGTCCAAACTTGCTTGATTACAGGGTTTTGGTGATGTTATTATATCCACTTTCAAACCCCCCAAAAAATTGTAAACAAATGAAAAGAAGATGGCGAGGAAGAGCTCTTCTCTTCTGTAGTATCACATCAATGTGAGTTTCTGAGAACTGGATCAGGAGCTGACAGGCTTTGATCCGTCTGAAGGTTTCATTGGGAGAAAAATCAGCTTGTTAAAGGATAACTCTGGTTTACTACAACATGGGTCTTACTTTGGTAGTCACGATAACATGCTCACCAAATTGCTGAGATATGTGAACACAGAAACATTGCTACAACAAAGTTTTTTTCTGGGCAAGAAACATGAGCAATCAGACGGGTAGTTAACAGGCTACGGTTTAGCCAGATTATCTGAAGCACTTTATCTAGAAGTAAAACTGAAAGTGAGCACACCTAAAATGTTTTGTGACGTTCCCAGATCTCAAAAATTAACTTTGTGAATACATAACTAATTGGTATCATCAAACAGCACTGATGGCCAAAACTACAAAAATGAGAATCAACTTGTGATACACTAGAATTAACCTTATCCATTCAGGCTGGTGTCATACGGTTTGTAGCTTTACCTACGCAACGTAATACGTAATGCACTGAACGCTGCATAGGGAGGAGGTCGGAGTGGATGTGTGGGTCAAAAAGAAGCAGACCTTCGCCCAGGAAACCGGCGTTCGTGTCCGGCTTTAAACCAGAAGTAAACTTTGATTTATTCGTCACGTAAGTTATGTACTTAAGTAGCGCCACTTCCGGTGTTATTTTAACCCAAAACACAATCTTTTCCTAAACCTAACTAAGTAGTTTTGTTGCCAAAACCTAAGGAAGTTGTTTCCTGTGAAGACTGTAGTCATGTAATGAGTGGAAATTGACACGTGTCGCTGGAAATTCGTAGGAGAATGAATGAAAAAGGAGGAATAATTTTTTGACAGATACCAAACGATCCATTATCCATATTCACACTAGACTATTACAACTCAGGGACCTCATGGTATTAAGTAATTTACCACCCATGCCCATGCTTGGTACAATGCATTCACTCCAAGGAGCCCCAAGGTGGGGTAGCTCCATAAAGTTTGAATTGAAAAAAAAAAAAAAAAAGTTGTCCTGCATGTCATCCAGCTCATTATCTTTGATGGATTTGAGCTCGCTGCTCCTCCTTTCAATGGCTCTCTATGCGGGGTATAACTATATATAGCTAGAGGTCCGATCTGTTAACAGAACTCAAATTTCCTCTGCAGCCTCCACCATTTCAACTTGAAGAGGTTGATAGAAAGGTTGAGGGAAAATAACCCATGTTATTGCTGTAATGCTGATTCACTGGGTGAAATATGGTAGGTGATTTCTTGGATATGACTTCTTCTGTGACACTAGAAGACCCTACAGGCTCCTGGCCCTGGATGTCATTTTTAGCATATTATTGGAACTTTAATACTGAAAAAAAGACAAGATGTAGGAAATTGTACGTTATACTTTTAGTTATAGTTATAGTTTATCAGCTCTGTGTCTCTATCCAGAGAGAATCAAGGAAGAAAGATGAAATTGCCTTGTACTCGTGTTCAAAGAGTTACTTAAGTAGGTAACCGCCAGATGTGTTATTTAGACATTAACACAACCGGAGTTTTATATTTGTGTGTTAAATAACTGTACATTTTGTATTCAACATGGGTTTTGATATTGTTATTGTGTCATATTGTCAAATCATATTGTTATTTGTTCTGTTTTCTTATTGAAGTTTGCTATTTTCATGAAAGCCCAGGCTCATAAGATTTTGAGCTTTACTGTGGGTTTACAAGAGACCCATATTGCAGAATTTGACATATTGCGTTGTCTTATTCTTGAAGGTGTTATGACTTTATATTAAAAAAAAATTCTTACAAACATAAAGACTTGATCTTTTAGTATCTCTGTTTTTTACTATGCATCTGTCGCTGACAACTCTCAGCTCGTTCTTTGTACTCCTTGAGCTGTTTAATTATATTAGAGTTGTACTTCCTGTCATCAGTTCCGTGTAATGAAATGGTTATAAACACTTATGGGGAAGGGCAAAACAGACAAGCCTTCCCTGGAGTCTTATCTAAGCACATGGCCCTGGATGGCCAATGGGAGACTCAGTATCACAGGACATTAGTGGTCAGTGAGGCTTGGCCCTGGAGAAGAAAACGCCAGCCAGATTGCAATCCCTCACCTTGATGCACAAATGGCCCTGCACACCAGGCCGAACCCTCCCATCCTCCGACCGCACACCGGAAATGAGTGATGAGTCTCCAGTTAAGATCCGCGGGAGGCCCGGGATTGAACAGAACTGCATTTTGTCACGCTAACACCGGAGGGGACATTTGAAACAGGATGACACCTCATGAATATCAAATGGCACCCTGCTTTTTAGCGTGACACACTTCACACTTCCTGGAATTAATTATCGGTGGATAATGTGGCAGCGACGTGGTCGACCACCGCTAAGAGTTTTCAAGGTGTTCTGAAAAACTTTTTGACGCTCATGGAGTTGGACAAAGAGGAGGACTTTTTTTTATATTCAGCTTCCAGAGTTAACAAGCAGATCAAACGGATCCACGGCACAGACGAAAATAGCAAATGTGTCGTCACGATTGCCAGGTTTGGACTTCTTTAAAAAAGATACTTTAGACAATATATTGTTTCTCCTACTCCTACTTGTAGAGTTTTATATTTAATGGACGGACTCTGCTACAGTAGTGAAGCTTGCTCTGGCACAAAGATGAGCTGATTAACTTCCACAATGGAGTTACGCTTCCAACATATTGGCTGAAAAGCATCCCTGGACTCCGTTTCTCAATTCTACTATCCATGCCTGTGTATTAGCCAACTTCATTAATATAAAAGGCGTTAGAGGAGAGCAGGAGAGAGTCGCACCCTGGCCACTTCATCACAGCATGGAGAGAGGAAGAGGGATGCTTGTGTAAGTGCGTGCGTGTGTGTGTGTATGTATGTGTGTGTGTGTGTGTGTGTGTGTATGTGTCCCAGCCTGCTTCAAAGGCAGCCTCTTGGACAAGATCAGTGCTGTGACCCTGTTCCAAGCCTATCAACAGGCTGTAGGCTGGCAGGTTTCTGGAGTGGAGACGAGCCTTTAATCTGGGACAGATGAGAGAGAGACACAGAAAGAGACACACACAGAAAGAGAGAGAGAGAGAGAGATAGAGTGATAGAGAGAGAGAAGAATGGCTCTGGTGGTTTCAGAGAACCTGCAGAGTGAGGCAGACTTCCAGCCAATGGAGGGAAGCCAGGTATCAAAACACAAGTTTGCATCTAAACCAATATACGCCCACACACACACACACACACACACACACACACACACACACACACGCTATAGGACGCTGTCAGTTCTCAAAGAGTACTTCAGCTGCGAAGGACAAGCATCACGCATCCTTACATTAGAAGACAGGCTGTTTCATAGAATGTAATAGAGTATAACGTATGGTATTTTAGTCACATACCCTCCTGTTCTCTCATCTGCTCTCATTTTTAGTCGATGGTGTCTGCTCTCCCAGCCTGTTCTCATTTCCAGGGAGTTAAATACCGAGGCTTTGTCAAGGCCGTCGGCGTTCGGTACCGACGCACATGGCACCCCTTTAGCGCCGGTATGAAACGCACGGGGCTTTCCATCAACTACAGTGTAAACCCATCTGTGGCAGCAGTAAACGCTCGGCAAAAGTGTGCCGGGAGTGTGGTGACGTAGTTTTAAAGAGCGAAAGAGACACACCAGGCGGATGGGAGGGGAGGTGGATGCGTCCGACAAACATAAAGCTTTCATCCAGGAGACCGCTGTTCACGTCCCGTGCAAGTTTCACTTTCACGTTACAGTCAGCTGTTTGATTTTCTCTTTACAAACGTAGTAGTTTTAACCACCAACCATGTAGTTCTTTCTTAAAATTAACAACAATGGTTTTGATGCCGGAAATGAAGTGACCCCAAAGTGCGTTATGTGATGGGTTGGGATGAGAATGTGTTTGCTCTCAATGCAAACTCATTACTTCATTGTTTTCAGCTGTTGTCTTGATAAAGTCACGATAATGTACATTTCCATAGAAGCCATCCCATTAGTGCTCAACACTTTGTTGCTCTTCTCAAACAGAAATGTTGTTTCCATCCACTAATTACTTCCAATCCAAGCCTCCATTAATGAAACTCAACACTTACATGTGCACGTGTGTTACACTAAAAGACTTCCAGCAGCTGAAAGAGCATAACCCCTCCCTTGCCTTTAATGTGAAGCATCTGCAGGTAGTGCTGCGTTTCACTGACAACAGCTTAATACAGATAATTAATTGCTGTTGAAGTTAATTAGTGAATGAAAACATTATTTTCCTTGAAAAGAGAGCAGCTGATTGTCGAGTATGGCGTAACTCTGTTGTTGTGTATAAAACACACAGCGGGGTTTAATTCATTAGTCAAAACTGGACGTTCAACATATTCTCATACAACGATTAATATATCTTAAGTAAAAGTCAGTCCTCCTTTTTCAATCATTTCATTGCGTCCAACAAATATATATTGTTACATGCATGCAGTCTTTTCAAAATAAACTTCCATCTTCACAGGAAAAAACGTCCTTAGGTTATGGCAAGAAACTACATAGTTAGGTTTAGGAAAAGATGGTTTGGCTTAAAATAACTCCAGAAGTGGCGTTACTTATTATTAAGTGAATAACACACACTTTGATTTTGTGGGATATACACAAATTACAGTGCATCCATTTTTGTAGGTTTAGCTATGAACAGCGTATGAGCGCAGCTTGCGTTGTCACACGTCAAGATTTCCATTAAATAATGGATTTGGTGTGATTATGGCCGTTATTCTAGTCTAACTTTCACATCTAAAGAATTCAGACTTGGTTGAGAAAGAGTTAAACAGCTCCGTTTCCATGTGAAATGCGACCGAGGGTCTAAACATATACACAGACAGGAATGTTTTTTGTGGCAGGGTCTGCAAAGGTTGCAGGCCTCCCAATGAGAAGCCTGCTGTGAGGGAAGAGGAGACCAGACATGCCTGGTGGAGAAACACATGGAAACAGAGGGGGGGCATGCTATGATATGTTGAGAGAAGAAATAGGAGGGAAAAAAAGGGTCGACATGAGAATGAAAGGATGACAAGAATACAGTTGAAGACGTGAGGAGGAGGGAGGGCGATGCAAAAGAGTTTTGTGTCTGTGTGTGTGTGTGTGTGTGTGTGTGTGTGTGTGTGTGTGTGTGTTATGACAGAACAAAAATAGAGATTAATGGAGAAGCAAAAAGCCTCCTCTGCCTCAGCAATCGTGACTCATAGGAGAGTCGGTGCTCTGTGTGTGTGTGTGTGTGTACATGTATAATGAACAATAACCAACCCTAACTCATGCACCATCTATATTAAGCAAGGAGAGTGAAAAACAATCACACACACACACACACACACAACGTCACTACCAATGCATCTGGGCTTACAGGTGAGAGGGAGGGAGACTGATTGTGTGCAAACAATGACAGGTTTTTACACATTAAAATATGATTTGCATATGAAAGTGTAAACATAATGTCACAGATAATGATGTAATGGAAAATATTCATATGATGTAAAGTGGATACAGATTTCCTTTGTCTCCTTGCTTCGGATTCTGCTCATGTTTACATGTGATGTTTACATTTCTGCTTTGTCTATGTGGACGGGTGTGCGATGTCAAAAAATTTCACTGAATACATATGTTGTGTAAAGTGTACACACTATGTCTATGTTTACAGACCTCACAGGTATACGATATGCAAAACAAAAGGGTTTCTAGTTGATGTTGAGGGAGGTAGGAGCTATAATGATTAAAGCCTTGGACGTACGTTCTGCGCTCCACGTTCCACGTTCCACGTTCGCAGACAGCTGCAGACAGCTGTACCGGATCCACTCTCCATTCCAGCTGGTAGTGGTAATGCACCACAACGTTTTACACCATTTTGCTGTCTTTGTAGTCCTTAAAAAAGGAATTATGTAAATGTGGTAAAGGCAATTTTGGGCTGCTGGCGAACATCCACATCAGCGTGGTCAGCGTGGAGAGTTCAGCATTTTGGGAAATACACTTCTTGGCTTTCTTTGCGAGAGTGAGATGACAAGATTGACATCAATCATTAATGTCTATACGTAAAGTAAAGAGTTTAAGTCAGTAGGAGGTCAGCCTAGCTTAGCATAAAGACAGATGGCAGAGGGAAACCACTAGCCTGATTCTCTCCAACATGAAGAAATAAAGCAAATAGGACTGTTGAATCCATTCACAAATAGAAATGCTGGGTGGGAACGTTGTTGAGGGTTCGTGAGACTGCAGTGATAAAGGGGGTCGTTGTACATGGAAAACCTCAATGAAGTCATGAAATGTTTGATCCATGTATCATCTTGACATTCTATTGGGCCTTTCAGTAAAAAAGGTCAGATCTCAAGGATGTGGTGCTGATTATTTGACAATAGATTCCTTATCAAGTACGGACGAGCATAATACTCTGTATGGAGGGTGCTGCACCTTCTGAATACTATAATTGGATGATGATAAATCAGTGGTTTCACTCTACCAAAGGCTATTTTGGCTGCTTGACTTCTTCATAATAGAGTCATTTTTCAAAAGGACCATGGAGCAAGGATATGTCTATTTAGGAAGGACCAGGGGCATTAACAGTAAACAAATGTGATGGAAAAAAACACGCTGCCCTTGTCTGTAACACTCAGGCTGCTATCTGAATAGTTAGTTCTTTCATTTATTTCCCCCACATGCTTCACTCTTTGTACTATGATTGCGGTAAAGACTATTTCTTGGTTGATGTTACCACGCATCACGACATCTGATATTGTTCACGGCATGGCACGAGTGTCCAAACCTTGTTGACCAGTTGACAATCTTACTTTTTCAACATCAATCAGTGATTGCACTTTGCATTTTGAGACAGCCACTGTATACAGGAAGCCTCAAGGCTTCCCTAATCTTCTTAGTCCTGCAAAGCACAGTGCATTTTGGAGTAAATATGAATGTTATGATCAACAAATGCAGCTTATGTTCTGTTTGTTTACCTCTGAACAAAGTATTTTCTTGCCTCACATTTTTAACCAGTGAATGCTCCCATACAGTGCCTGCTCCTAAATGATGGTTCATTTGTGTTGTCGGCAAATCTACACCTCTCTAAATAGTGATAAAGTAGCAGCTCAGCCTCTGCATTGGAAGTAAAACTGTAACGAGAAAGCACCATTCAACTGTAGACTGACAACAGCACCGCTCTTACAATCTGGACAGCCTTGTGTCATGGTACTGGCACTGTATTGACTCATTAATATATTATAGGCCGCTCTATCCTTTGTCTCAAAGTAATGGTGGTGAATAAGTGCTGCCTCCAGTGAACTGGAATATAGCCACTGATTAGGTTAATGATTTTAATGAACTTTGGGACATTGATGAGTCAATAAGCCTTTTTACACAGCACTTAGCCTTGAGCTAAGATTCACATTATTCCCCAAATATATATGCCCAGTGTGGCACACAGCCATTTGACACTCACAGGCTGTAATGTGTGTTATTCCCACCATTAACCAAGTTAACGATTAAAGTAAGAAACCGTGATATTTCAGAACATTAGATTCTTTACCTCGTCAGCACTGAAGAAGTCACGGTAACACTTTCTCTGACGCCCATGTCTACAGTGTATATGTGTTATATTCTGCTTATATCACTGTATAATTATAGTTATACACATTTAGAACTATTCATAATGATATATAACAATAATCATGACACATTATAAATCATTTTATATCATACATTTGTATTTGTGTTGATAAATCCATGGTGCTGTCCATGGTGCTGAAGTAGCAGACACATCTGTAATTGTGACTTTTTCTCAGAGTCCTGCTCTTCTGTCAGTTTCGTCTTGGATCTATAACATTTTCAATAAATAAATACAATAAAAACTAAAAAAAATGTACAAATCGCTAACTGATTATAGACATGGGTATCATACAAAGTGTTACCAAAGTCAATATTACAAGCATAAATTTGCCACACTGCGACTAAAACATTACCTTACTATCACATCTACCACATTCATATAACTGTTAAAGCAGACTCAACACAAAACTCTTCTCACATCTGTTTCAAATAAACTGTTGCATTCCCCCGATGCAAAACTTGCATCAGAATGGAAATCTAGTAATATTTCTCTCTAAGTGGATAACAATGTCATTATTTCATGTTCATCAATCTACTGGAGGCTCTTCACCCACATATAGCACTTCATTCCTGCTGGGCATTGCTTTGCAAAACAATGCAGCGACGTGAATCAAATGTCAACGAAGCCAGATAGTTCCCCCCGTTGCTCTGATGCAACCGTTGAAAATAGCGGTAGAGAATAGAGAGAAGCCCTGATTTAAAAGTTAGCTAACTGACAAACTGGAATGAATGATCTTAAGTAAAAAAAAAAAAAAAACCTGCAGAGCTGTAAATGCAACAGGTAATTTCACAACATACAAATTCCTTAAGGCTTAAGGAGGCACTAATCAGTATTTTTATGTTAACAGGAGATTAAACGACGACGGCGATGTGTAATGTGGAAGGAATGGCTTGAAGTGACTAATCCACAAAGAATTATAAACCAAACTCTGCAGTCTGCCTCGCTCTACTGAGCTTTTTAGCTCGTCATTTTGCTCTTTTGGCCCTCAAACTCTGCTCTCATCAAACTCGTTTCCAGTCTTAAGTGACAGCTGGTGAGCAACGTTTATTGGAATGAATGGGACACAATCTTGGAACACTGCATTAATATCCATTGAGTGGGACCGCAAGCAAGACATAAATATCTCCTGGTGAGATACATTTGACTTCTTAAAAAGGGACATTTCATGCTCATTTTCAGGTCCATACTTTTAGTTTGGGTTTCTACTAGAACCTGTTTACATGTTTAATGTTCAAAAACACATTACTTTTCCCATTATGTCTGTCTGAATATAGACCTACCTGTATTAAACCTCTGTCTGAAACACTCAATTTTAGCCTCTGTCTCTAAGATAGTAGTAGGTAGTTCTGCGGCCATGTGATGTGCATGTGATATAGGAAGAGGAGCCAACTCTGAATGGATTGTTGAATCACATGTTTTCTGATCCAGACAGCCCACACAAACTGACTGGGTCGTCTTACAGTATTTCACAGTTTGTGGGTTGGTAGGCGCTCCAGATACCCAAATGTATGAGCACAAGTACTGGAAAAGGGAGTTTTCATGATACCGTTTGTCCCCTTTAAATGACATAAGGCTACTCTAATGACAATAACATCAGTTATGAATTGAATTTCCCATTGGTAAGATGAATATTGTGTTATTCCGTTACATAGTCTTGCTCTACATTTTCTCTGGATGCCAAACAAAGAACACACCAGGAAGTGTGTTTTAAAAAAAAACAGCAATTTCAGTACCTGAGCAAGTAATAGTTGAGTCCAACACATTCTTACTCCCAACTCGTCAAATACCGCCGCTTGGTCAGTGCCCCTCGGCATCGGAGGCCGACGCACGGGGTACCCCCCTCTTGCATTTCTTTTGCATGGAACAGGGACGGTGTGTCAATATACGCTTACATGCATAGTGTCCTTTCAAAGGTTTAGGCAACACAACCACTTAGTTAGGGTTACGAAACGGTTGTCATTGATGTTAACTTCACTGACTAGCGACTCACATGACTGACGATAATGACGAGTCATGTGACTAAAGAATGACTTGACAGAATAGGTCGATGTTACTTTTAGTTTCACGTGGGACACGAACGCCATCCACCACCCGTCCCGCCCGCCCTTGGGGGACTCTCACGCCGTTAATACTTCATCACTTGCTCTCACTGTAGAATAACGCCACGGGTGTGTTTACACTGGAGTTAGTTGAAAGCCCAGTTCGTCACGTATTGCTAAAGGGTGCCTCCGTGCGTCAGTTTCCGATGCCGAGGAGCACTTACCAAACGGCGGTATTTGACGAGTTGGGAGTGAGAAAGGATTGTTGAGTCACACTAGTACTGATAAACACATTAACTCATTCTGATGGCCATTTAGTGCTGAAAATAAGTAGAATCTTTACAAATCCCCCCTCTACAGGGTGAAAACAAATTGCCATTGCTCCATGTCTGTGTGTGGAAAGGAAGAGGAGGATAGGAAGGACAAGAGAAGACAGACAGTGAGATAGGAGCTGCCTGCCACTCATCATCCAAGGGCCAGCGAGCATGGTTGAAGTCTGCAAGGCACAGGTCACCTGATCCATGTTTAATGTGTGTGTGTGTGTGTGTGTGTGTGTGTGTGTGTGTGTGTGTGTGTGTGTGTGTGTGTGTGTGTGTGTGTGTGTGTGTGCGTCACTCCCACCATTGTGGCTCATCGCTGGGCATCACTGCAGGAGCTGAGGATGTGTCACATCAACCACAGGCCAGTGAGCAAGTCTGGGGAATTGGCTTCTCTAACTGTGTGTGTGTGTGTGTGTGTGTGTGTGTGTGTGTGTGTGTGTGTGTGTGTGTGTGTGTGTCTGTGTGTGTGTGTGTGTGTGTGTGTCAGTGTGTGGGGGGTTGTGTGTCCATACATCTGTAGGTAGGAGGGCTGTGTGTGTTCAGAAGATGGACGACCTCCTATAGGTCTTTTCCATATAGAGGATGTTTAATATTAGACACTTTCTCTACACTGTGATTGCTGTGTATGTAGTATGAAACATAGCATGTGGTGGATTCTGTGGGGGGAGCCAACTGTGACAGACAGCGACTAACAGCGACTAATCAACTCCCCCACAATGACAGCGTCTCCATCTCACGGCTGCAGCCAACAAGCCTCATCCTCATTTATCTCCACACATTTACATGATTGTTTTTCTCTTCTATGCCTTCCTTTATTAACCCATGTTTGTCACTGACTTTAAATACAGTTGTGAAGTTATACAGTTTACTATTATTAATTAAAACAATGTGAAGTGATGAATCCCCTAAGCTCATGGTTTGTTAGGGTTGTGCTTCATACAGACACACACACAAAAAGGGGTTGAAGCTGTAGTATAATAACAGCTGAAAAGACCTTACGACCAATCAAAACGGAGTATTCTCTGGGGCTATGTTATAAACAATAGTTCAGATTAGTGTCAAATGATTGACCATTGATAATAAAGAATATCTTCTGAAAACAAAATAATTAAAATTGATATAATTGACTATTTTCATTAATTACGATCAGTCAAAAATGTCAGTATTGGTTTTGTAAGTCATCTATATTGTTGCGCTCTAGCAGTGTGTGGAGAGGTTTTCTGTGATAAATGCAAACTGTGTCCTTTAAACTAAAGAAAAACGATGTCCACATGCAGTTTTTCAGTGTTTAAATACCCAAAGTGTTGCTTACTCTATTAAAATCATGACTAAGCAGGCCTGAAGCTCATAATTGCTCCGTGCAAAATGTATTTTCAATTATTTATTCAGTTCTGCAGCAGATCCAATCTAATCCTGGCTAATCTTTGCTAAAGCCATGTCAGCAGCATGTCCAATGTGGCGAGATCTGTGTGTGAGCGGCATTTACAAGCGAACGCGGAATCAGCACCGCATGCGCAAGTGTGTGTCTCCGGCGCGTTCGTGTGTGTTTGCAAATGGGGTACACGCGTTGATGGATGCGTGTGTGCCTGCCTTGTGCACACCTCCAAAGCAGGCCTATAAATAATAAATGACTGTCCATGCAGAGGCGACGTGGCATCGTTGGAGAGATAGAAAAATAGAGTGGCCTCGTTAATACAGTACACCTCCACCCAGCCTGCCAGCCACCCGGCTAACCAGCCTGCTCAGGGGGCAGATAATGGCCGGCTGTGCCAACGGCTAACGCTGCTGCATTATGATGAAGCCCGATGCCACAATCACATACTAAAGCATGTGAAAGAGCAATGGCTTTATAAGTATCTGTTATGTGTAGATAGGTTGACTAATAAAAAGGTGGGCAGGAAGGTGCCATTCACAACCATCACTGGCTTTTTATTCCTTCTTTTTAATTTAACAGAGCATGTGTGGCAGATTGGGGACCCAAAGCCATCTTATGTAATGAGAGCAATTTGTACTAAATGTTTATTGGATCCGTAAGTAGTATCCTGTGCTAATTTCCCATTCAATAGTCGGAGTGAATATTGCACTGGCAAAGGACGAGGAATATGAATGAAGGGGCTCACACAAACTCTATTCAATACTCCCTCCGCTGAAATAATACACGACACCGATGCCCTATAATTAATACAACATCAAGCACATGTTCAACCTTCAACACATGAGCAGGGAACATGCTAGCCAGGCCCTCTACACATGGGGAAATAAACTGTTATTTAATGTTCAGGCACTGCGTTTTATCACATGTCCAGTTCCTTAAGGCACACGGGCAGATAGTTAGGCACTGCACTGTTACGGGGAATATTACCTTCATAATCTTTTTCTCATGGTTGTATAATGGTACAGCAGGAAGATGAGAAAGAAAAAAAAAAACGTCCTTCATCAGAGAGAATTTATATCTTGTGAAGTTAACATCAGAAATTGCAATTTTGAAATATGTAGCAGTGTTGTTATGGCCCCAGATAAGAAAAAAAAAGCATTGAAGAAAGCATTTGCTGAAGGGATTAATGCTGCTTTGGCTGTAAATAAAAAAACAGGAGGTGTAGCCAAAAAGAAAGGTGTCCAACGATAACGAAATGTTTATAATGAGGGAGTTTATACCGAAGCGGTGTGAAGACCGTGAATACTGCTCAGTTATGAGGAAGAGAGGAAGATAGTAAGAAGCAAGCCAAATTCCAGATCCTTCGTTGCCACAGCCCTCTTTAAACATCCTCGCTAGGGTTTTTATTGATCAATAGAGAGGAGGGAAACCAAAAGCAGCTTGTTTTTGGCTCTGCTCCAGTATCTCAACCATATCACACACTGTTTTGCATTTTCATAATGTACTGTAAATAGTTTTTTCTAATAACATTTGAAGATTAAATCTGTGCAAGGCCTTTTTAAAGCTCTATGACTGGGTTGCAAAATCAATGATTCATTTAATCTAAGATTAGTTCTAATCAGAGTTTAGCAAAACTAGGTTTAAACTGAGTAAATACCAGCCTGTTCTCATTCCCAGGGCGCCAAACACAGACGCTTTGTCACGGCCGTCGGCATAAGGCACCCTTTAGCGTTGGTATGAGACACACCGGGTTTTCCATTAACTACAACGTAAACCCATCCGCGTCAATGTTAATGCAGGGAAAGTGTGCCGGGAGTGTGGTGATGTAGCTTTAAGAGTAAAAAGACACACACCAGGTCAAACAAACACAAGGCTTTCATCCAGAAGACTGCTGTTTGTGTTCTTTGCATCACATTACAATCAGCTGATCGTTCTTGTCCCATGTTCACAACATTCAGTGTCATTTTCACCGTACAAACGTAGTAGTTTTAAGCCCAACCATGTTATTATTTCCTAAACCTAACCATAATAGTTTCATTGCCTGAACCTGAGCAAGTGTTTTTGAAGTGTCAGTGTTTCTGAAGGCAAAAAACCCGCCGTACTTTACATGTTCACTGCTGTTCTTTGCTCTTCTTTCAATGAAGAAATACTGATCAGTGATACTGATGCTATAGCAGCATCTACACTAACCTCTTTAGAAGCTGCCATTGTTGTTTGGAGCGAACACGCTATGGTCTCACCAGGTCTCAGGTCGCACACAGCTAAGCCACGCATGTAGCTGCCAGTAGCTCCTCACAGGACTCTGATTGGTCCGTTGTCTGGCTTACCGGACACAAGCGCATTACTTTGGAGCCTGACAAGATGGATTTTACTGTGACATTTGATTTTGCGATTCTCGCGTGATCTCGTGACATTGCGAGAATCCAGCTGACATGCAAGGTTAGATTCAATGGAGCAATACGGCTAAATAATAGAAGATGAAACGAACAACAGCACAGTAAGGTAAAAAGAGACACTGCCTGCTTGTCCAATCTTCCTGTTCTGCTCCATAACAGTTTCCTTGCTGAACCGGTATCTTGAGAGAAATTCAGCAGCAGCATCATAAAACTCAATTGGGTTGAGTCGGTCCCTGAAGCACCTGTTGGGCCATATTGTCACACAGAGCTTTAAACACAGCCGGGGAGGTCAGAACTGGGTTCAGGTATTTCTAACTCAGAAGCTGCTTACTAGTCAACTCATGTTTTAATGAATAAGGTGTACGTTATCGTGCCGTCAGTCACAATTCAACCAGTCAGACATTTGGGTATGTTCTACAAAGCTCTTGATACAGCCCGGATTTTTCCACGACTACCATGTGACACCAAAGCTGAATTGACACTGTGTGAATATCTTCTACACAAAATACTACATTACCCAAGTGTGGAGCAAGCTGTCAGCCATCTCCACCAGCGGAAAAAAAGATTTCTGCAAGAGTTCAAAGATTGTAATAAGTAGGCTTTCAGATGCAGAAACAACTCTGCAAAGCAACGGCGGGGAAAAAAAGGGAAGTGAAAGCCAGTGACGCGCATCATTTGGCAAGATGACAGCTCCTTAGTAAAGGGAATTGGCACCGCTGTTTTAGCGGGTTCCCCGCCGAATGTTATTGCCTCTGCTTCATCTCAGTCATTGTTGTTCTCAGTCACTTTGAGCCAAGTAATTGTCAAAGCTGAGCACCTTTCAGCCCCTGCAGAGAAGGTTGCACCGCCTTGTCAGTAAACAGCAGTGCACTTTGAATATCTAATGTACCCCTCCTTGATATAAAGGGAACGCCACTGATGGTGGGTGGCAGCAATAACTAAAACTAATACAGGTCTAAATGTAGAAGAAATTGCTCATTTCAGATTTAAATGTGGAAAACAAACACTCCACACTTAACTCTCCAGATTTTGACAGTTTTTTAGACTTTATTTTAGCAGGATTTAGGTGTTTGTGAACTCTGGCTGATCTCGTGTACTATAGGCTTGGCAAACAAAAAAAAAAGAAAGAAAAAAAAGATGTGGGATTTCTTACAGACTAGTGGGCTGAAATCTCCAAAGTGACTGTCTCACAGGGAAAACGCCAAAGTGTGAGAAGCATTACATGTTACATTTCGGGGCCTTGTGATCTCAGCTCTGCAGAGCAAAGCTCAAATGAGGTCGGTGCACCGCCTGTGCATCGACGCTTCACACTGCTGCATAAAAGAAGAGCTTCTGTGGAGACACTATGAAAGCGATTCATCTTCATAAAAAACATAATTGATAGTGATGTATAGTGTTTCTGAGCGAGGGGCCAAAAATGTTAGCTTGTTGAAAGGCGCTCCATATTTCATACTTTGTTGTTTGTTTACAGCTCCAAAGATGTTCACATATATTCAGAATCCAGTAAATAAACAATGAAGCTGTTTCAGGTAAATAGGCCAGCGCAAATAGCTCCATAATACTTTTACATAATGTCAGAATGATGTGACTGACATGTTGCAGTGTGCCATTATACATCTGAGGTTGTGCCGCTGTGAATAAAACACATGCACTGTACAACAAAAGCGAGTACAGCTGATGGTGTGCGGCGGCCAATATTGGCCCCACTGGTTCTAATACTCATGTAGTCCTGCTCTCATTTTGTGGCTCATTTGCTGGCATATTGCAGCTCAGCGAAATCAAGATCACACCAACTAATCCAGCTGGGGAAACAGGACCACTGGCCAGCTCCCATTCACTGCAAGAGCAGCTGTGCCTATGGATAGATGCAGCTTTTGTCAACCTATAAATCAAAATGACAAACATAATATATACAGGTAAAAAAGACAATCTCACTTCCCCCCCTGAAATATGAGCACGGCTCTAAACATGGCGCACACACACACACACACACACACACACACACATACACACATGCGCAATAAAACTGCTTACATAGACAGAAATAAGATGGTCTCATATTTTCTTCTGTACATTGAAGGCATTGTGACGAATGCTAGCAATTAATGGCTGGAGGTATTAAACGTGACATGTGCTGGTGGGCGTCTGGCCAACCAAAACAAACTAGATGAAGTGCTTGACCTTAGGCTGTCATTTTGGAAAGCTAAGCAAAATGAGAATCACAAAGTCTGTAATAGGAGGAGGGTCACTGCAGAGTCATATCTTCTATTTATCCACAGCTCAACAGGGAGATTTGGGCAGCCTATGATTCGATACTGGAAGTCAGAGAACCA